>CAUZXS010003032.1:0-174199 GCA_963585895.1 Sepioteuthis lessoniana | reverse complement strand
GCACTAAACTGAATTGTTACATATAGAACAGTTTTGACATCTGTGTGTCAACAAAATTAGCTGAATTAGAATTGTTTGAATAAACTGAATAATTTGAAATAGAAATGTTTTTGACAATTAAACTGTGTACTCATGCTAAACTGAATTGTTTGAAATAGAACTGATCATTTGTATAAAAATGAATTCGGCGTTGAATAACCTACAGAAGTTGATATACCATAAAACCCAACCAACCCACCAACACACAGTCCAAAGAGTATAATACACCTCAAAGAATTTAAACCCATTTCTTCGAATAGCTATTTGCCCAATAAATCATGATAGATAGAAAAGATTAAGTATGGCGGGGGTGGGGTAAATAAAAGTAAAACTTGTTCCTTCTCAAGATAAAAATTTGGCGTAATTTTAGCATGTCACAAGCTTTTCGCCATTTCAAGAAAAGAGTATATCAATTCCCTTATCCAAATATCAAATTCTTTGTAAGGGGGCAGGGCAAACATTAAGCCAGGTTATACACAAGCCCCTTTTTTCCTGAAATCGAAAAGAAATACTGTAAAAAATATTTTTGCAAAGAACATAAAAATCTTCAGACGTTTTAAGAAACTCATTTTAAAATTCTATACTTTTCTTGCGGTTGGCAGGAGAAATCCTTAAGTGGATCAAAATGGAGAGAAGAAATTTCCAAAGATGTCTTAGTCTTTAAACAATAAAATATGACCTGCCTTTACACACGCACACAAATGAGACAAGCAATATGACCAAGATTTTAACAGAGAAACAGGATAATTAAACTCTTAATGAATTAAATTTACCAAAAGTGTTAGGAGGAATGTATGTATGTGTCTGGGATAACTGGAAATAAATCCCAACAGTATGAAAACGTATAAACGTGAAAAAAAAAAATTTTCAGAGGATGATTCAAACCATAAATAAAATCATTCTCTGAAGACCTTGGGTGTGTGTATATATATATAAGTAAAAGTAAGTAAAGTTGGCGACCATAGTCGAGGGTGACCCGAAGGCTCCCTTTTCGATAGCTACTACACCAAGGTGTAGGGGAGGGCGCTACTCCTTCCCAGGATTGCTCTACTTTACCCTTGATCTGTACCTTATAATGCTGAGTGTTAAGCAAGGAGGCATCAAGTACCATTTTTTGAGTCTTTGGTATGACTCGACCAGGGATTGAACCCAGGTCTCCCGGCCCATTGGCGAACACTCTAACTGCTAGGCCAATGTCCGGTATAATATATACAACAAAACAAAAAATACAAATAAGAAAAGTTTGCAAGAAAAAAGTCGTTGACACTAGAACAGCAGGAGGTATGGATTTATCCAACTTCGCATGAAGTCAGATTTGTCATAAAAATCATTTTATAGTGTGGTGGTGGTGGTGCTTATGCAGGAACCAAGACTCGTATGGCCGTCACAAAAAATGCTTCATTTCCTGATGATTACTAAGCAGGTACACAGCTCAGAAAAATATCAAATTATTAACACTAAAAGTCCATTGCTTTAAGTTTCACGTGGAGGGGACCAACAGGAATTCCCACTCAAGATGAGAGTGGATCTGAGAGTATTAACTTAAACTCCAAACTCTCCAACACCTCCCCACCAGATGCAGTTTAGTGTTATACCCAGAACACCCCTTTGGATAAGGGGAAGTCTTATCCCTCTGCAGAGAATGCAGTCAGTGTATTCAGAACCACTAACACAATGACCTTTTGAGTGAAAAGAGACATCTAGTAAACAAACATTGGGGTCGATATTTGGTTGTTGACGAAGACTCGACAAACAATTACTGGAGAGGGGATGGGGAAATTCTTCCAATTTTTACTCAATGCATTGTCATGGTGAACCGACAGCACAGATTCCCTTGACTTTCTCGTCACCTATCCAATCAGCCATTGTTCTTATTAAGTCCTCTAGATAGCATCTAATGTCCGTACAGAACTGATAAATGAAAGTTTTTTTCTAGTTGGCTAACATCAGTGAGTCCATGTGTCCATAGGAAAATGTCACTTATGAGTTCATCCTTTGTACCTTGCATGTCTTAATTGTCTTACTTGGATAGTTTGTGAGATAGGAGGTAAGTGGCCATACAGCTGCTACCAAGGCTGCTCAAAACAGCAAGTCGCATTCGTGTGGAGTTCAGATCTAGTTTTTTCTTTGAGCATTTCATTCAAGTCCAAGTAGTGCAACCATACGATAGTACTAACACAGCTATAGCATGAAGGCATTTATGATTTTATTATTTTTAGAGATCTGTAACAGAAATTCAATGTGATCAAATGAGAAGATGACTAGGAAAACAGAATCAAGTAACAACAAATATTTGTTTATTCCCACTGACTAAGTTAAACAGCATAATTCAAACATTTGTAAATTCTAATCAAATAAATCCCACCACCAATATACAGATTTTTTTATTTCAACATAGAAACTTTTCAGTCCTATTTCTTCAATACAATAACGATGTAAATCTTTTGAGATAGTTTTTTTTTTTCACATACATTGCCATTTATTGAACACGATGAGGTCATGTTGAACAAAGAAAGCAACAAAGGGTTTTATAAAATTAAAATATAAAAACTCTTACAATAACAATGACGTCCTGTAGTCTATCTGTGACACTACTGACGCAGATGCGGTGGAGTGCAGACTCGGATATATGTGGGGACACATGGGTAGATGTTTGTGTGTGTATACATACGTGTATGGTTGTGAGTTGATCATAGGTATGTATGTGCATATAAGTATATATCCACATAGCATCCCCCCCCATGCCAAAACATTTGTGTGGGTGGGTAGATACATGTATGGAGGAGAGGCACAAATCTAACCCAAGTGGAGATGGTTAGATAAAAGTAGAGCCACAACTTGAGAGAGTTTCAATTTTATTGATACACCTTTTAGAGTCTCCTGGAGACATACAGCCTGGCAATATTTTTATGTCCAGTCTATGGGTGACCAGAAATAGGAATGTTCATCCCTTGTATATACACAAGTCAAGTCAATCTGCTTATAGAACAGATAGATGGAACCACAAATACAGAGATAGACAGAGACACACACTGACAGGCTGAAAGGATGGATAGACGGAGATCAAAAATAGGACTGAAGAAAGATACAGAGACCTGAAAAACCTTGAAGTCATCTCGAGTTCTGATTAAAGGAATTTTGCCATCCGTCTACATAGCGAAAGTAAGGATTCCTCACACCATCATCTTTCAAAGTATCACACATACCCCTTCTCAGTCAACATTTATTCAGGCTTTTTATTTTTGCCTTTTTCTAACTTTGTGGATCCATCTTGAACTCATAAATTTCGATCCGAACTGGCTGAGAAAGACAACACAACGTGTGAGATGATTGTATAGACGGAAATAACAGGCGGCGAACAAATTCCCACATTTCAGTGACAAGGGGAAAAAACCAAACTGCTATTGAATTTAAACTTCAAAAATTCCACACGATTGATTTTAATGGCACTTCAACCCATGAAGGGTTATTTTATGCCTAGGTTAGGGAATTGTAGTTGGTTTCAGAAGTCTCGTCGAAGAAGGATCAACCTATTAGACGCTAGTCAACTCGCTTAACTTGCAAAAATGAACTGATGGATGTGCACCAATCAGACATCAGCAAAATGCTGTGGTTTTCCACTTCAAACTTAGTCTCTTATCTTCATCAAATCTCACCACTTCACGTAGGGTTATCTCGTTCTCCTCCATAAAACAAGTCACACCTCTTGCTTCCTTTTCTTCTTCTGATTTCCCCGTGCCGACAGCAGAGAGAGCACACCTTCTGTTTCTTCAAGGTAAGACTGTTTGTGGCATTACTACTACAGGAATCATGTTCACTGTACATTTATATTTACATTTTTTGTGTAGTTTTTTTAAGTTTTTTTTTTCACACATTAAAATAATATTAAGTATTCCTATCAAATACAAGTAATTTGCACACAGTTGTATAGTTTCACGTATTTCTATCTAATACAAATAACTATAAGGTTTTGAGCAATTTTTCCTATTTAATATTAGTCATTTGTCTGCACGTACAGTTATATAGTTTCAACTAACTAATAGTAATCCTGAATAAACAATCACAGCTTTAAGTAGGTATTTACCAAACACCTCCCCAACAAGCAGGATATGACACAAGGTTAATTTTTAAGCAGATTTAAGTAGGTATTCTTCATACTGATCGATAAAATGAAACGCAGTTTCTTCCAAGTAGCGGTCGTGTTGATACTGCTGTATGGATGCACTACATTGACACCGACGAAACTGATGGAGAAAAAGCTTAACAGCAACTACATAAGAATGCTGTGAGCAATATTGAACAAGTCCTGGAGGCAATACCCCACAAAGTAGCAGCTATACGGCCACCTACCACCGATCAAGAAAACTATCCAAGTTAGACAAACCAGACATGCAGGATACTGTTGGAGAAGTAGGGATGAACTCATAAATGATGTACTCCTATGGAACCCTTCACACGACCGAGCAAAGGTAGGGCGACTAGTTCACACCTACATACAGCAGCTCTGTGAGGATACAGGTGTAGCCCTGGGGACCTGCTGGAAGCAATGAATGATAGGAAAGGGTGGTGAGAGAGGGTCAGGGATATCTGTGCTGATGGCACGACAAGATGATGAGATGATTCTTCATACAAATAACTTTATAACCCATCGAGCACTTCTATTAAACAATTTTTCAACTTATCTATTTGACCCACACATAGGATACTAACAGGTACTACCACTCCTCGTCAGAATGAACCTGGGAGTAATGGCAATAAAGGGGTAATCCACACTCTCTGGGAGCCTCACTATGAGATACAGTTTAGAGTCATATGCAGGGCACTCCTTTTGGGATGTTCTTAGCCCTCTACAGTAAATACAATCAGCATATTCTATTCCCCACCAACATGCCAGAATATATTACTCATCAACATATACTTCAATAAACTTATCAGAACATTGTTTATTTTGTTACTGTGAATTAGATAAATAGAAATATTATCTTATTCAAGCTTATTTCCCTCGCAAAAACGAAAGCCTAAGTTAGACTTGGCGTAACTTATGACTAGTTTTCAACTCTCCCACATTCGTAACATTGGAAATAAATTCTACCAGGATGTGAACAGGTACTGTTGAATCACGAAATACACTTGTAGTCAATAGCTAGGCTAAGACCAAAGCAAGTGACTCCTCCATGAAAGAGGAGAACTATTTATGGCACATTGGGAGATTCCATCGTGCACACATGGGCCAGTCCATTCCTTAGATTGTGATTGGCTGGACCATCTCATTGGATATGTTTGTTCATAAATACCAGCCCTCAGGCCAGCTGAAGCTGTTTGTCTTGTGACTAAGCTGGACCTCTGGTAAGTGTTGCTGTTATTATCACTATTATTGCTGTTGTGTGTTGTTGCCTTCTACAGTTCTTTTGTTTATTCTACAGGTACCATTCCAGGCCAGAGTTGACCATGGAGCGATGGCAATGAAAAGGTACTCTGCATTCCCCAAAGCTCCAGCATTACTGGAGCCTCATCATCAGATTGATTAGTATCATATCTAGGACACTTGTTTGAGGAGGAGTCTTCCCTCTCTGCAGAGACGCCGTCATTGTATTCTACAGCTCTAACTGACTGGGCTTGCAATGTGTGTTATATATATATATATCACTAATAAAGGTTTACACAGTATATTGTGTGGCTATTTTACATATTGGTTTCAATAAAATCAGGTTTAATAAATAATTACTTGGCAGTATTGATTTCTAATATTACTATTTTATTCTCAAATGTATTATACACAATCCTATTTATAAAAAAAAACAAAAAAAAAACATTTTTTTAAATATATAATTCTATATAGAAATCAAATATAATCTTTTTATATGCATTCTTACATGGTGCACTCAATAAGTTTCCAGACATTTTTGTACAGGCATTTAAAATTGCCGTAGACTCTTGAAAATTCAGTATGTTATTGCTATACATCTTATGACTGACCAATTCTTATGATTTCAGCTTCAAATGAACAGCTACAGCAACAATTGGAATACACCTTACTAAAGCCTAATTGTCACAGCTGGTGATTTTCAAAAATGCAATCTGGACATGAGGACACTTTAGAAGAATGATATGCAATAAAATTGTTTTAAACTTGGAAAAAATGCCACAGCAACATATGGAATGCTTCAGACTGCTTTTTGACCATCTTGCATGAATCAAGCATCGGTTTTTTAGTGGCATAAGAGATTCCAGGAAGGCAGGGACTCTGTGAGGGATGATGAGAGGTGTGGGAGGAGTAAGGAAGTCAATACACCACAGTTGATTGGCCAAAGGGTTAGGGTTACTATATTGAGGTTTTAAGGGAGTTCAGGAAGAGATTCCATCAGAAGAGGCCAGCACTCTTCAAATCAGGTCAGTGGCATTTCCACCAGGACAATACACCAGTCCACTACTCCATTGTTGTCACAGACAATTTGACCAAGTTGGGCATCGAGACATTTTGTCACCCTCCCTATAGTCCAGACATTGCTCCCTGTGACTTTTGGTTATTCCCTAAGCTCAGAGGCAGTCGTTATGAGACAATTGAGGAGATGAAAAATGCTGTGACGAAGGTCATTGACACGCTCACACAAGCAGACTTCCATAGGGCCTTTCAGAAGTTGTCAGAATGGTACAAGTGAATTGCAGCTGGAGGAGATTACTTCGAAGGGGACTAGAGTCTCATGTGTGTACTATCAATAAAAGTGCCCATACGAAAAAAGTCTGGAAACTTATTAAATGATCCTGTATTTAGTTTAGTCAGTCTTTCTAATATTTCATTACATTAAAACTTAAATAATTAAGCCTGGTGGATGGTAAATATTTTTGCTAGTTATAAAAATTCTCATTATGTTATTTAAGTAGGTAACCTTAACCCAGCACAATATAGCAGAATCTTTATTAGAGCAATATGCTTTAGTTTTTAAAATGTGCAAGCAATTTCCAGTCTTTTCAAACTGAATACATTAATAGTGCTAATTTCTTTTTGAAAATACAATCCAAGTAATAAGTTAAATCTGTGCCAAACAGAAAGATTTAAGGAGTGTTTTTATTTTGGAGTTCGTTTTTTTTTTTTTTTGTGGCAATGAAAAGTGGGAAAAAAAAGGAACCATCACATCATTTTTATAGTTTTCCCAATTAATATAACTTTTTAAATCTCCAAGAAATGTCTATAAATGCAAATATGAAGAATAAATGAAAAAAAAACAAAAAAAAACAATATCATTTTTTTTACTCGGGTTTTTATCATCACGCAAAAGCAAAATTAAAAGATTATTAATCTCTTCAAGGATTAGTTTTTAGTTTTATTAAGAATTTCTATATCATTAGTTAATGGTCATTTTCATAAAAAAAAAAAAAAAAAAAAAAAAAAACAGGTAGAACAAAAATGTTTATATGTCAGGTAGGAAGAGGTGACGATAGAAACAATATCATAGCAATTATTTTAGCCTATTTCTCAAGGACCACTTTTACAAATGAATAAGAAACTCAAGTTTTGTATGTGTGTGTTAATAGTCTTCTTCTAAAATCAACTTCCTTTCGATTATTATTCCATTTTACTAGAACAAAAAATTAAAAAAAGAAACACTCCTTCCTCCGCTTCCTTAAAACAATTTGGAAATAACTGAGCGACAAAAAACAAACTAAAAGCAAATTTAATTTATTTCTGTCGTTCACTACACAAGGAAAAAATACAAGAAAAATACAGAAAATCATGTACACACAAACCGACGCACTCACACCCAACACAACACAAGCATGTGCACATACATGTGCTAATGCATCAACACATGTGAATATAAACGACACACAGTGGAATATTATTTTGAGATATTACTTTCCTGCAAGCACCAAATTGCCACACTGAAAATTTTATTTAAAGTCAAAACAAAAACACCAAAAAAATAATTATTTCATGCATTTTACACAAAAACTTCCATTCCTCTTTCTCACTAAAAAGTAACAGAATTTAATACAAATTTTCTGTTGGCAATTATTTACACTTTGAATTTGTTTTTTTGTTGTTTTTTTTAAATCAGATTGGAACTTTCAAGTGGCATGTTTCAGTTGTCTCTTCAAATAAATAAATAAATAAATAAAAGGGGTAAGGGCAGTTGTATATACTAATTAGTTTCAACATTTTTGAGAGCTTAAAGAAAAAAATTAGAAAAACAATGGTATGTAATTTTGTGCAAATAATTTTAGTGTATATATATATATATATATATATATATATATAAAATCCATTTTCTGAATTCTAAGCAAATTAAAAATAAATAAAACAAACCTGACCCTACCAAAAGAACAACAAAGGTTCCTGTAATTTGGTAAATACACACGCTAAGCCAGTCTGGAACCCTAGCCTGCACAAATAATTAGGAAAAATTGTATTTTTTGGTGGGGGTGTTATTCAACTGTTACAAATGAGACATGAAGCAGTCCATTTCTTTTTTATAAAAAATTGAAGATAATTTTGATAACTTTTGCCACAATAAGCACTATACTCTTCAGCTCGTTCTTGGTAGATCTATGGCAACCTGCAATTGAAGAACTTTCTTAGATTGCAAGAACAGGTCAACCACAAAGTTCTTATACAACACAATGACAGAAAACAAAACGAAGAAACTTATTCTTTAAACATTTGCATTAAGAAGGGAGAGTATGAAATGAAAATGATGTCCAATGCGTTCCTTTTAAATAATGACTGTGCAGCAGTTATTGTCGCAGCCTTGCCTGATTAATGACTCAACACCACCTTGCATTTGTTGTTCAGTAAAGATTAGTCGGTTAAAAGTTTTGGTCGAAATCATATAAGCCATGAGTCAACTCAACAATAAAAAATTTTTCAGAATACGTACATACAAGCATCTTTATTAACAATTTCTCTTTTGGTTTATTTGGGTCTAAAAGAGTGAGAGTGATGCAGATCCCTCACGATTGTGATATGGAGGGCAGATGAAGACTTGATCAGTTTCCAATTCCATTCTATCTAAGGGCCAGTTCCTGACTTTACTGTTCGACTTTTGATCAATCATGGTTCCTCAAGGCAACCCAACAGCTCAGCCACTACTACCCTGAACCACAACAGATCTATTTGACTCCTGATTGCTTCCTTGAATATATACAGTCTCAACTTCCAGACAAGTAACTCATTTTTCCCACATGGAGCTCCCACCCAAAAAATAAATAAATGAAGTATTTTAAGAATAACACCCTTGCCTACTAACCATACTAGCACCAAAGACTTCAGTTTATCATGGACATTGAAAAAATTGGTATGAATTTTGATCTCCTGTATGGTGCAACCTCCCAATATAAGGCTGAAATTTAGTTCTCAGAAAGTCACATGATATGTAAGTAATGGTCTTTATAAGATCACATTTTTAAATCCTTCTTTTTCTATTTTCTCCTCAGTTAAAATCTGCCAACTTCCCTAATTTGTTTAGCTATGCTTTTGTAACTATTATCCATGAACATACATACCATCTATACCCTTCCTATACATACGCTTTACACACACCAATAGATATCCTTGCACCTACATGTGGATGTGAGTGTATATATTTACTCAACCCCTCTGGACAAGCAGGATATGACACAAAGTCAATTTTCTAAGTAGAGTTTAACAGGTTTGAATTCAGTTTTCTTTCTCCTACACTGGTTACCATACAAAGATTAGAAAGCCCTTTCTACTCTACAATTTACTCATAGCAGGAGGGAAAATAATTGGATGGACACATTTTCCAAAGATATTAACACTATGTGGAATGCAAATAGCCTTTTCCAAGATTTTGAATTTGAGTTGCCATGCCTATTTCCTACGATGGTCACCATTATAACACATATACTCTTACAGCAACACTTGGTTTGGTTTGTTTGGGTTTCATCGCATATCAATCATTGTAGGTTATTTAATGCCAAATCCATTTTTATACATATAAGTAAAGTTGGCAATCGCAGTCGAGGATGACCTGAAGGCTCTCTTTTTGATAGCTACACCAAGGTGTATGGGAGGGTGCTACTCCTTTCCCTTGATTGCTACACTTTACCCTTGATCCATACCTTATAATGCTGAGATTTAAGCAAGGAGGCATCCAGTACCATTTTTTGATGGTTTGGTTTGGTTGTTTTAATGGCATATCAACCTTATTAGGTTATTTAATGCCTAAGCTATTCTCCTAGAAGAACAGTAGTGGTACTATTTAACCCATAGCTGGGAGGATAAGGGGGTTCATACCTTTCCCAAGGGTATTTGCCTGAAAGTGAACGTAATAGTGCAACTGGAATACAAACTCGCTTACTATGATTCCACAGTCCATCGCTTTAACCATTACACCACAAGGACACCCCCACCATTTTTTGAGTCTTTGGTATGACTCGATCTGGAAATGAACCCAGGTCTCCCAGACCATTAGCGAACACTCTAAAAACAGTTCTACTTCAAGCAATTCAGTTTACCATAAGTAGTTTAGTTCTGGTTGACCGATAGAAAGGACCCTATCAGGTGCTCAAACTCCGGATCAGAGTGGATCTAGGAGCAATGGCAATGAAGGGGTACTCCACATTCCCCAAAACCTCACCATCAGATTATTTAGTGTCATATCCAGGACACTTGTTGGGTGAGTCTTACTCCTCTGCAGAGATGCAGTTGGTGTATTTTGCAGCTCCAGCTAACAGGGCCACTCAGTAGTTAAGTCCTATCCCTCTGTCGAGATACAGTCAGTGTATTCTGCAGCCCTAGCCAAATGGGTAAAGAAACACTTGCAATTACATGCATATGCATTATTGCATCTAAATATGTGCACACAGAGACAGAAAAGATTACAGTGTTACAATTATGCCAAGCATTGTATTAGATTGTCAGATTAGCAATTTATCAGATTTCCATCAAAAGACACGTCATTGGCATTTTCCAACTACAATTCCATTCTCTAATCATTTCTTTCTTGTCATAATTCTTGCTTTGGTTCTTAACATTTCTAAGAATTTGGGTGTGGAATCAGATTTAAAATTCTTAACAAATTTGAGGAATTTCACCTCCTTTCTGTACATGTTGCATTTCAGTGTTTTGTGTTCTAAACTCACCCTCTGGAGAATAGAATTTTGTGAAAACAAAACCAATAAATATATCCCCACTCATATCCAAACAAATTTATTAAAATCAAATAATGCAACTAGTCAAATATCTTAGCTGAAGTATCTATTTGTAAATAAAAACGTGATTTTATAACTGCCGTTACTCACATATCATGTGACTTTCTGAGACCTCAGCCTAATATTATGAGGTTGCCCCATATGCGAGATCAAGATTCATACAAATTTATTCAACAGACTTTGCATATGTAAATAGTTAGCCAAGGCTAGGCCTAGGACAACTGGTATGCCTACAATTTCAAGCTGCAAAAGTCAAATAGCTACATTTAATGTAAACTAAATATTATTACTAATATGATTTTATTTACTGTCTCCCATTATATAGCAGGTTGTTTTTATTTAATAATAAGGATAGTTTGGTTTCTTTTGTTTAATGGCATATCAACCTTTTTGGGTTATTCAATACCAAAGCCATCTCTTGTAGAAGAATATTAGTTACAACTCAAAACTGGAAGAATAACAGTGTTCATGACTTTCTCAAAGGTATTAGTCTGAAAGTGAATGGAATAGTATGACAGATGTGTTTGGTTGGTTAGTTAAATTTGCTTAATGGCAACATCAACCGTCTGGGTTATTTAATGTCAAAGCCATCCCTTGTAGAAGAACAGTAGCAGTACTTTTTAACCCGTAACCAGAGTTTCCTTTACACCAGTTAAATGTTTGAATTGCTTTGAAACTGGACTTGAAATACTCACTATGATGCTTGAAATCATTTTCAAACATCATATATATATATATATATATATATATATATATATATATATAGAGAGAGAGAGAGAGAGAGAGAGAGAGTCAATGACAATGTTTTATTTTGTTTTCTTTTATCTTCCTGATCTTTTGTAAAAAATTTTAAATTTCACATACTTAGAGGTTGTTCACTTAGTTTATTTACAGCTAAATAAAAGACCTAAGATGAAAAGCATTTCCTTATTTAATCACCAAACATTCTGGCAGATTTTATAAGGAAAAAATACAAAGAAGGATTTCTTAATGGGGGATGAAAAAGTAGGTTCTTTTTAATGTCTATAACAAAACCAGAGTCTTCAACACTAGTACAACCAAGGCAGAAGATTTTTTAAGGTACTTTATTTCTTTGAGATACGCACTGTAGGGGTGATTTTTTTCTCTGGAAGTTAGAACCTCATACATTCAAGGGAGTAGTCATAGAGTAATGACAACCTGGAAGAGTAGTGGTGGTAGGGTTGAAGACATTTTAGCAAGCAAGACTGAGTGAGCTACAAACAATAGAAGTCAAAGGAGGGGTGACCTGAAGGCTCCCTTTTCAATAGCTACTACACCAAGTTGTAGGGAAGGACACTATTCCTTTCCCTGGATTGTTCCAATTTACCTTTGATCCATACCTTATAATGCTGAGTGTTAAGCAAGATGGCATCAAGTACCATTTTTTGAGTCTTTGGTATGACTCGACCTGGGATTGAAACCCTGCCTCCTGTGCCTTTGGCAAACACTAACTGGTTGGCCAACTGTCCCATAATTACAAAAACTATTTGAAGAAAGCCTTGATTACAGGTGAAAAATCAACTATTCTTAATACAAATAATTTGCACTGTTATATGGGTTTAAGTATTCCTATCAAATACAAATAATTTGCACCTAGTTGTATGGTTTCAACTATTATTATTTCATACCAATAATTGTATTGCTTTCAGTAATTCTATTTAATAATAATAATCATATGGGTTCAAGTATTCCTATCAAATACAAATAAAGCTGTGATAGTTTACAACTGTGCATGAATTAATTAACTATTCTAAATACAAATAATTTGCAGTTATGAGTTAAGTTATTTATTTCAAATATAGATAATTTTCAAACAGATCAGACCAACAGATGGGACCCTGATAGGTATTAGCGCTTCAGTTTATAGTGGACCCTGGATTAACGGCAATCAAGGGATATCGTATACTCCCCAGAACTCAAGCCTCACCATCAGATGGAGTTTAGTGCCATACCAAGAAGACATATTAGGTAATGCAGGGATAAGTGTTATAAGAAAGAATCTATGTGCAGATAGATAGATAGATATGAACAGGCTGAGATAGATAGATAGATATGAACAGGCTGAGATAGATAGATAGATATGAACAGGCTGAGATAGATAGATAGATATGAACAGGCTGAGATAGATAGATAGATAGATAGATATGAACAGGCTGAGATAGATAGATAGATAGATAGATAGATAGATAGATAGATAGATAGATAGATAGATAGATATGAACAGGCTGAGACAAATAGATAGATAGATAGATATGAACAGGCTGAGACAGATAGATAGATAGATATGAACAGGCTGAGATAGATAGATAGATAGATAGATAGATAGATAGATATGAACAGGCTGAGATAGATAGATAGATAGATATGAACAGGCTGAGATAGATAGATAGATATGAACAGGCTGAGATAGATAGATATGAACAGGCTGAGATAGATAGATAGATAGATAGATAGATATGAACAGGCTGAGATAGATAGATGTAAAATGAATATGCATAAAGAAGTAATCCAGTTATTTACAGAAGTTTCTAGGTCATTATTATTTGTGTCTTTTAAATCTGACGCAGAGTTGGCAACACATCATAAATCAAGTGTGTCATGGCGTAAAATCAAACATCTCTAGTTTGCACATAGAACCTTTGAAATTGTTCAACTGACTCTACTATCCACTCACTTGTTAACAAGGTTTGTTTTGTTTCTTGGGTTTTTTTTGTTGTTTTGTTCAGAAATGTATAGAAAGAAAAACAAATTTTGTACAGAATTATATGAGGGTGTGTCAATCTGAAATTGTACCTAGAATCAAGTTACTTGATAAAAAGAACTAAGCTTTATCTATCTCATAATAATAAAAAAAAAAAAAGGTCTGTTTTACGATATCCATACATTTTATACAATATTGTTTACAAAGGGTATATGCCAACAGTGTCTGACAAGATAACTAGTTGTGTTCAAAGAAAAAGTTTGAGACTATTTTACAGCTTCTAACAACACAGCCCCATTCCATTTCTTACTGAATGATAAGACACCTGGGCAGTCCTTCTTGTAAGATACTCTGGACCATTCCTAAAATGGACATGGGAGAAACTCAGACAAATGGACTAAAGGATAAGAAAAATGATGATGACGCACAGGGCCTTACATCTGAGAGGTGATATAGATTGACGAGAGAAATATCCGAAAAAGAGCAAAGAAAGATTAATTACAGCAGAATAATACAATTGTCAACACAAAGACAAACAGTAAAACAACAAAATCAAGAAATAGACTGAGATGATTGCAAACAAGATGACCTGGCTAAAGAGAGAAACAATCTCTTGATAGCAACACAAAATAATAGCATCAAAACCAATTATATCAAAGTGAAAATTGATGATACACAAAAGAATGTTATGTAGATACAGAGTTAAAAAGGTTAATCACACAAGCAAAAGCAGCAGTCTGTCACAAAAGGAATACAATACAAGGCATGAATGGGTGGGAAAGGTGATCCATTGGGAATTGAGCAAGAGATTAAAATCAAACCATACAAACAAATGCATAAACCAGTGGTGTAATGGTTATCGTAGTAGGAAATGGACACAGCAACACGAGTTCAAATCCTGGACGAGACAGATTACATTTCACATAGCACTAATACCCTTGGGAAAGGTATGAATCCAATTATTCTCCCTCCAGCTATAGGTGAATAGTAGGACAGACTAGGGCAATTAGTCTAGGAGAAGGAATACTCTGAATTCAAACCTGTTAAACTAAATTGACCGTGTGTCATATCCTGCCCAAGCGGAGGGGTTGATTAATATGATAAACCAGGATATGTCCTCTAAAATTAGAGAGAAAATTCAATGAGATGCAAACAAAACACAATCCCAACAAGAAGGCTAGACCTTGTAATTCACACAAAAAAAAAAACTCAGTGGATTTTGCCTTTTCAGCAGACCATAGAGTGCAAATGAAAAAGAGCGAAATGAGAGAAATACTTATACCTTGCTAGAGAGCTAAAAAAAAACCCTGAGAAACATGAAGAGGATGGTGATTAGAATTATAGTTGGTGTGCTTGGAATGGTTTCTAAAGGCTCGGAAATGAGATTGGGGGCACTAAAGTTCAGAAATAGGATCAAGACATTACAGACCACTGTTAAAATCAACAAGAATACTCAGATGAGTCCTGAAGACCAGAAGAGACTTGCTGTCCCTAAGACTCCATTGAAAGACCCCACTTACAGCTGGTGTGAAATAAGCAACAGACAAAAATGAAATAATAATCCTTAGTAAACAATAATAGTTTCAAATGACTATCTTTTATACAAATAACTTACAATCATATGAAATCAAGTAACCTAATAGAAATAATTTGCATACAGATGTATGGTTTCAAGTATTCCTATCTGATAAAAATGATTTGCATATGGTTTCAAGTATTTCAATCTAATACTAATAATTACATTGTTTTAGTAATTATTTCAATTCAATGATAATCACTTGTTTGCACACAGTTACATAATTTCAAGTAATTTCAAATGATCTTTACTCAACAATTACAGCTTCAAATAACTATTCTTAATACAAATAATTTACAGTTATATGATATCAAGTATTCCTATCTAATACTAATACATTTCAAACACCCATTTAACTCTTTGACGGAATCCTAACAAGAACTACCATTTCAGGTCAAAGTGGATTTGGGAGTAATGGTATTAAAGGAGTACTCTACACTCATCAGAAATGAAGGCTCACCATCAAAGGCAGCTTTAGGACATCCCCTTTTGCGTGGGATGGTCTGCAAGACATCCAGTCAACATAAATAAAACAATTTGCACATTTACCCAACTTCTTAACAAGCAGGATGTGACACAAGGTCAAATTTTAAGCAGATTTCATGGGTTTTCCTTCTCCTAGACCAGTTGCCATACCAAGGTTAAAGAGCCCAGTCTGCCCAACTATTTCCTCATAGCTCGAAGGAGAATAACCAGATGCATACCTTTCCCATGGGTATAAGCGCTATGTGAAATGCAAATGGCCTCTGGTTGCAATGTCTATTTCCAACGCCTTTAACCATTATACTACAAGCGCCTCCAATTTGCAAATCATCATCTTGTCGTGCCACCAGCATGGATATCCCTGCCCCTTTCTCGCCACTCCTCCCTAACGTTCATCGGTTCTGGCCAGCCCTCAAGGCTACATCCAGTATACTCACAGAGCTGCTGTATATTGGTTCGAGCTGGTCGCCCTGCTTTTGCTCAACCATGAGAGTAAGTAAATATTGTTTTTAATTTAATTTTCTCTTGTTTCTTACATTCGGCATTGGGGGGGTTAAAATATTTCGTTAAAATTAACAGGCACGAAAAACAAAAGTTAGCTGAAAGGGCACGAAATCAACATTCCAAATGGGACTACAGATTCTATATTGAACAATATTTTCTTGAAGGTTACTCTTTTGTAAATTTTTTTTTTTTTTTTTTTTTGGTGTGGTTTTAAATAAGCAGCTCTGACTTTAAGACTGTCTCCTATTTCCAGTATGGAATCCAAACTTCAAACCAGATAAAATTTTCACAATATCTATTTCCATTCCTAACTAGAGTTGCATATCAGAAAAGGAGGTTAAGGGAGATAAGGTGGCGAGGTAGTCAGTTGCTTAAATATCTCATACAGTGAAATCTCATTCCCATGTACTTAACCACATCCACTTTAACCCTTTCACAATTTGTTTCCAGAACTAAAATGTTTAATAATGTCCTGGCTTTTGCCATCTAATCAAATGCTCTCCTTTAGTTTCATAAATAAATTCACCCGTCATCCCAACCCCACAAATAAAATTATTTGTCTCCCTAGAGAGGCATCAATACTTTCGCACAAGCAATAGTAATGTTTTCGTTTGGTTTGTTTAACAGCATATCAAATCTTAATTTGAGAGGAATACCTGAAACCATCACTATGTGCAAACAAAACTATAGACACATTTTTTTAAAAGGCCAGTTAATATATAAGAGAAAAACCTTTTTTAAAAAAAAAAAACATTTTTAGGTGATAATATTTATTTCAGCAGACCTTTTAGATCGGCATCTTCAAAGAAATGCAGATCTCTAACATTTAAAAAATAAAGGGTTTGTTGAAATAAACATTATCACAAAAAATATCAGTGATTTTTAAATTTTTTTTTTTTTCTTTTATATGGAAATATTTGCTTAGTATTTTAATTCATTATCATTTTACATTGGATCCCTATTGGATTTTGAAGAAAAGAAAATCCAAAAATAGAATCATTCCCATCATTGGCTGACTTGGCTTTGGATAATAATTATATATATATATATATATATATATATATATATATATATATAATGGAATACTGAATCATGTTTGTAATTAAGCACTTAGAAATGAATCGACTTTCGGTATAAAATAACCCATAAGGTGTTGATATGCCATAAAGCAAATTAACCTAAAATTAACCAAACCAATTAATATAAAAAAAAAATAAGTCGTTAAAAAAAAATCTTTAAAATTATTTTGTTAAATGCCGTCATTTGCAGATAATTGAAAGGTTAAAAATAGCTGTATATTATATAATTTAATTCAAAATTAAATCTAAAAATAGATTAATGTATTACCATTAAATATATTTCCGGTGATGGCACTGACAATAGTGCGGATTGTGGGACATTTTCGCTGCAGATATTTCCAACGGGGAAAAAAACTACTAACCAATTTAAAATAGAAATTCAATCATAAATATATAAATCTAATGTAATAGTTATTTAATAAAATCATGTTTACTGTTTTGTGTCAACTACTTTAGTTTTAGACAATATTTTTTAAACATTTAGTTATCTTTATTTTTCAAGACAACTGAAATACATTAAAATGTTGGAAATAAAATTCAAAATGATGTATAACTCTAAAAGTACAATTATATACACACACACACACACACACACACACACTATATATCTCCACACATCCACGTCAGCAGGATGTGACACGAGGTTAATTTTTAAGTGGAGTTTAACAGGTTTGAATTGTTTTTCCTTTTCCTAAACTGGTTGCCATACTAAGGTTAAAAGAGCCTAGTCTAGCCTACTAGTCACTCATAGTGGGAGGGAAGATTTTTAAAGGAATGTATTGTGAAAAATAAAGTCCAAATTTTTCAGGTATTAGGATATTTTTCAGGTAATTTAAAACAAAACAA
This sequence comes from Sepioteuthis lessoniana, assembly GCA_963585895.1. Lineage (NCBI taxonomy): Eukaryota > Metazoa > Mollusca > Cephalopoda > Myopsida > Loliginidae > Sepioteuthis > Sepioteuthis lessoniana. Next base: position 155,778 of record CAUZXS010003032.1, on the reverse strand, counting down.
TGTCAAACCATTTTAATTCTATTTTATAAAAATGACAGCAGTAAAGAATATTTATAAAATTGTTAGAATTGTTTCGGCTAATCTGTTAATTCTTCACTCAATGCAAAACCAACAAATACCAACTAAGATTCCAAGTGTTTATGATATTTAGAAAGTTTGGATCAGTTAAAACAACCTAAAAAGAATGGTGAGAATATTTTTCTGACCTTCAGGTGAATATTCATCATCATCATCATCATATCGTGCTGGCAGCACGGATATCCCTGACCCTCTCTCGCCACTCCTCCCTATCGTTCATCGCCCTAGGCAGGTCTTCAGGACAACAACCTGTATCCTCACATAGCTGCTGAATGTACGTTCGAGCTGGTCGTCCTGCTTTTGCGCGGCCATGTGTGGGGATCCATAAGAGTACATCTCTTATGAGTTCATCTCTGCTTCTCCAGCAATGTCCTGCATGTCTGGTTCGCCTAACTTGAATAGTTTTCGTGATAGGGGGCAGGTGGCCGTACAGTTGGTGTCTTGTGGGGTGTTGCTGCCAGGACTTGTTCAGGATTGCACGCAGCATTCTTGTGTAATTGCCATCTAGTTTCTTCTCCAGCCGTTTTGTTAGCGTCCATGTAGTGCATCCATATAGCAGTATCGATGTGACCGCTGCCTGGAAGAAACTGCGTTTCATTTTATCGGTTAGGTCTGATTTCCATATAGTCGATAGCCTATTGATAGCTGTCCATGCTTTCGTTAGCCTCGTTTCGATGTCCTTTTCGGTTGATTCGACGCTGCTTCCTAGGTACGTGAATTTGTCTACTAGTTTAAGAGGGGTTCCTTCTAGAGTGGAGATGTCCCCCGTTTGGTTATAGCACATATATTCCGTTTTGTGTGCATTAACATGGAGGCCTATGCTTGCTGCTGCTCGTTCCAAACTATGCAGTAATGTTTCGGCTTGGTCAGGTGTATTTGCCAGTATCGCTATGTCATCGGCGTAGTCGGCGTCGGTAATTGTTGTTGCGGGGTATCTTCTGCTTCTTTTCTTCGTCAGTTCGAAGCCATTCTCTTTGATTTTGTCAATCGATGTTCTAAGTACGTAGTCTAGACAAATGATAAAGAGATACGGAGCCAGCGTGTCCCCTTGTAGTACTCCTGCTACAATGTCGAAGTATTCTGTGTCTCCATCTGGTGATCGTACTTTTACTTTAGTGTTTCTATAGAGAATCGTTATTGCCGCTACGGTTTCTTTAGGTATGCCGTACGCTAGTAGGATTTGTTCCATCTTTCCTCTGTGAATGGAGTCGAAAGCCTTGGTAAAGTCGACAAATATTAATGTCGCTTGTAGGTTCTTTGCCCGTACACCTTCAAGGATTCTGCGGATGGTTAATATTTGTGAGGTCGTGGATCTATTTCTTCGGAAGCCATTTTGGTTTTTTCTAAGTATGTTGTCGATTTTGGGTTCTATTCGGTTTCGCAGTAGGGCATTGTAGATTTTGGCAGCTATGGATGTAAGTGTTATGCCTCGGTAGTTTTTGGCTAATCCGAGGTCCCCCTTTTTAGGGAAGGGGAGTATGCATCCCTTCGTCCATCTATCTATCGGATTTTGATTGTATACTGCGTTGCAGTGTCGGAGCAGTATGTTGTCGAATTGTCTGGTCTTCCATACTTCCGGGGGAATTTCGTCCAGCCCTGCAGCTTTCCTATTTTTAATTTTTCTGAGAACCGAGTCGAGTTCTTCTTGTGTGAACGGTCCAAGTTTAATGTCTAATTGTTTGCTAATTATTCTGGTGATTGGTTCATGCGTTATTTTTGGTGGGTTTCCAAGTAAGTTTTCGAAGTGCTGTTTCCACAGTTTTATTCTTTCTTGTTGGTTTGCTGCTTTAAGTTTTGCTTTGGCTGTGTTCTTTCTTCTGCTCACTTCGTTTATTGTTTGCCAGGCAATTCTAGATTGTCTATCTTCCACCGAGTCTCTAATCTTATCTATCTGATTTTGAATGTATTCTGTCTGTTCCTTTATATATATGCCTGCTAATTGATATTGTGCCGTTTTTAGTTTTAAGGTATTTGTGTTTGTTGGGTTTTTTCGATAGTTTTTGGAGGCTGTTTTCACTAGTGCACGTTTTTCTCTCACCGCTAAAGTTTCCCATGGGACTCTATATTTAGTTTTAATTTTTGTTGGAATGTATTTTGCTGCTGTCTCGAGGTGTGCATTGACGAAATTTTCGCATTCGTCGTTTGGTGTACTTTTTTCCGTCTTTTCTTGTAGTGTTTCGAATCTGTTTCTTAATTCTAATACGTATTTATCTCTTACATCTTTGTTGTTTAATAGGGCCCAGTCATAGTGTTTGGTGGTCGCTGTTCGTTTGTCGTTTTTTCGTAGGCTTAACCGTATTTTCGCTGTGACTATTCGGTGATCGGTGGACACACCCTCAAAAGAGGAGTATGCCTCGCAATTCAATGCACTATTCTTCCATTTCTTGTTTATAAGGACGTAGTCTATCTGAGCTTTAGCATTGTTTGCGCACGTGTATGTCCATAGTTTGCCCTCTCTTTTTTGGTAGTTTGTATTGAGGCATGCTAATCTATTTTCTATCATGAAATCTGTTAGATGTTGCCCATTTCTATTTGACGTGTTGTGGAGGCTGTCTTTGTTGTTTCCGTTTTTCCCGATTTGTGCATTCATGTCTCCGCCAATGACTAACATGTTGTGTTTCGGGATGCTACGCACTAATGAGGATAACTCATCGTAGAAGGTGACTATTTCATTTTCTTCACTAACATTGGTGGGCCTGTAGCATGAGATGATTGTTGCTCTGGGGTTTCCGTTAAATGTAGCTGCCATCATTCTAGGCTGTATTTTCTCAACGGTATTAAGCGTTTTTAGTGCTCTAGGTCCTATAAGCAATCCTACCCCTCCTACTGCGGCGTTGACAGAGTTTTTCCATGCGGATACAGTGGCGAGCGACCATCCATTGCCAGTTTCGTGATATTTGATATCTTCTGTGTGCGTGTATCTGTGTTCTTGTATGCATATTATGTCTATTTTATGTTTTTCGGCCGATGCGATTAGCTCTGGGAGTTGTCCTATTCTATTTAAGGTTCTTATGTTAAATGTGGCTATTTGTAGTGTTTGCTTGCATTTTAGTAGTTTTGATTGTTTGAGCTCTGTAGCTGATTTTTCGAACACCGAGGCCAGGGCTCCAACCTCAGCAGGACGCGCCCCTTTTTTACCCGCGCGAAGAGCGATGCGGTTTGTGTAAGTGGTTTGAGTGTGGGTCATGGTTATCTTTCGATGGCTGTTTTATTCTCTTCTATAGAAGCCACTCTTATAGAGGAGCAGCAGTAGTTCCCCGATCGAACTGGCGATCCTGAGCGAAAAGTCGTCAAACTCACGTCCAGGACCCATTTGGGTATTGAGTTTGGTCGTCCATGGGTTTATTCAAATACCTTTACGTACATCATGCTGCTTCCCATGTGTACATAATAATGAAAAAAAAAAAAAAAAAAAAAAAATGAAATATAAATAAATAAATAAATAAATAAATAAATAAATAAAGGGGGGGGGGGATTTGTTTTAAGTTTTAACTTAGTTCAAGTCCAACATTAAGGTTCTTTCATATGACTTTCACTAGTACTGACTTATACTTTTTTTGCTGTATTGGGACTTCCTGGGTTTTTCATTTTTTTTTTTTTTTTTTTTTTTATGAACAAGGAAGGAAGTGCTTCACCACCACCCTGCCAAGTTAAACTTCCTTGGTATTTTCTTATAGCTCTGAGTTCTGTGGTACCAAAAAAGATTTCTTTACCAGCAGTAAACTCATTCCCACTACACTAGACATCCTGCTAAAACGGCGGGGGGGAGAAGAGAAAGGAAATTTGGATTCAGGAGAAGGGAAAACTTTATAGCTCGTAATTTTTCTTTTAATTGTCGAATTTCAATTAATTTGGTATCATTTGTTAGGCTTATGATAATTCTATACCAAAATCTGATTACAATTTCAAAAATCCAGTTTGGTTTGGTTTTATGGCATATCAACCATTCTAGGTTATTTAATGCCATATCCCCTTTATACTCTATATTAAATATATGATTTGTAGATAACATTTTTAAACGAGCATGAGCGGTTTCTTACACACAGTTTCAAGTATTGCTATACAATAGTCACAATTTAACATCAGTCATTTGTTTGTACTCGTTTGTTCTATTTGACCCATAGATAGGATCCTATCAAGTGCTACCACTCCAGGTCAGAGTAGACATGGGAGCGATGACAAAGAGGTACTCCACATTCTCCAAAACTCCAAGGTTGGAGCCTCACCATCAGATGGTTTAATGTCATATTCAGGACACTTCGTGGAGAGGAGGAAGGTCTTACCCCTCTGCAGAGATGCAGTCAATATATTCAACAAACCCAGCTGACTGCGCTTAAAAAAAAAAAAAAAAAAAAAAAAAAAAAAAAAAAAAAAAATCACATAAATAATAATTTGCCTCAAACCAGAAACATCAAATCAATGCGAAATTATTTTAATTTCAAGTACAAAATCGCATGAAAACTTATTTACATTCCCAAATTAAACTTGATTGGTATTTTCCTGTCACTTTGGGTAGAGTTAAAAAATAAGATGATGTTACAAGCAAATATTTTAATTTGGATTTCAACAACACACCAGTTTTTAACATTTTCATTGAATGGCATAAAAATCTTTATTTGGAGATTAAGAAAGAATCTCAAACCAATAACTTCTTTGGATGGACGAATTTTAATCAACATTTTATCAATTTTGTAGGATGATTATAAAAGTAAAGTTAGCAACCCTTAGTTGAGGGTGACCTGAAGGCTTCCTTTTCAATAGGTACAACACCGACGTGTAGGGGAGGGCGCCACTCCATTCCCTGGACTACTCCACTTTACCCTTGATCCTTACCTTATAATGCTGAATGTTAAGCAAGGTGGCATCAAGCATCAAGGTGTAGGGGAGGGCGCCACTCCATTCCCTGGATTGCTCCACTTTACCCTTAATCCTTACCTTATAATACGGAATGTTAAGCAAAGTGGCATCAAGTACCATTTTTGAGTCTTTGGTATGACTTGACCAGAGATTGCAACCCAATCTCCCGGACCATTGGCGAACACTCTACTCATTAGACCAAAATTCGGAAATTAAAAGTTTATTAGAATAAATCATCTAAGTAAACTATAATTAGAGGATACACATCAATTATTTTATAGTATATATAATGCTATAATAAATAAAATCAATTAGAGAAATATACAGTTTAAATTGTGGGCCTTACATTCTTCACTGATTATAATTAGATTGAAGAGTTCATAATTTTCGGGGTAGTTTTTTTGTTTTATTGAAAAATATATCAATATCCACCTAATGTTATATAATCTAGTTATCATTTGCTTAGAAATTTCCATCAGAATCTTCATCACAAATGTCAGTGTTAGATGACATTTCATCTGAATCTCCATAGTCATCATCATTATCACTGTCAGATTCACACTGTTTTGAAGAATATCAACAAGCTGAACTGGCATGAGGTCACCACTAGTCCAATTTGGAATTATTTCATCATTTTTACAATGAGTCCATCCATAGCCACCAAATGGTTGAGGCATATCAGGTTTAGCAATATTGTGTGTGGCGCGATAATGCGCTTATATATATATATATATAGATGGCCGAGCGGTATGATACTAAGTCTGACGTAAAGTTGGGCAGGTTTCAATCCCAGGTTGAAACGCCCTGCATATTTAGCCACACCAATGAGTTGTGATGCAACGAAACAGTCTGACGACTACACACACACACATTTCAATTTTTTTATCCAAAATGATCTGAAGAAGTCCTGTTACTTTTTTCGTGTTTTTGAAAACCTCAAAAATGCGTAACAGGATTGAAATAAATTTATAATCCTATGTGACCGGTTTCGTTGTTTTTCTTAAAGAATTTATTGCTCTGTATTATTCGTACATTGAGCTCTTTACCAGGAAAATTTTAAATATTCATGCTTGAATAACTTCTTGTCCTGATGGAATTACTCCCAACTCCGGTTTAACTGGACCAAAAATAAAATATATATATATATATATATATATATATATACATACACACACACATATATATACATACACACACACATATATATATATATATATATATGGTTGCATGCATGTCTGAATCAAAAGGATTCTATCTTCAGCATCTTTGGACGGCATCAAATTGTCTGAAGAATGTTTCTTTATAGGGATTACTTGTGTGCGTGGTCTTGGTGTGAAAATAGACAAGAGAGGTTTGAGCGTGAAGACCCAAGACAGACGTTAGGGAGGAAGGTTCAAGGTTGTTAGTCAGAAGTCAGCACAGGAGAGGGAAGACGATGACCAGTGATGAGCCAACATTTTTAATAGCTGCAAGGATTTTCGCAAGGCATTTTCGATAGTCATACACACACTGAGTACCAAAATATCACTGACTTTTCCTTATGGTTTTGCTGTCTCAAGTTCATTGTGTTGTCTTTTTTTTTTCCCCTGCCTCCCTCTGTCTTTTATTGTTTTTGTTCAACTTGAGAATAACCAACTGGGGATATCCACAAATGGTGTTGATTTTGCAGCAACAGTGCTCACTGAACGATCAGCCACTAAGATGCAAAATACAGTTGTGAATGAACTGCACACGAAAGCACGAATAAGAGCATTGGACTACCCAGCCATGTGGGAGATTTTCACAAAATGTGCCAGTTTCCAAATACCAACTTGTTTAGTTGATTGGGTTTTATGGCATATCAATAGGTTATTTCATGGCAAATCCTGTTCTGAAACTAGTAGACAAATTCACCTGCCTAGGAAGTAGCGTCTCATCAACTGAAAAAGACATCGACACACAACTGACGAAGGCATGGACAGCTATCGATAGGCTCTCGATCATATGGAAGTCGGACCTAACCGATAAAATGAAACGCAGTTTCTTCCAGGCAGCGGTTGTGTCGATACTGCTATATGGATGCACCACATGGACGCTAACTAAGCGGCTGGAGAGGAAACTAGACGGAAATTACACAAGAATGTTGAGAGCAGTATTGAACAAGTCCTGGCGACATCACCCCACAAGACACCAACTATACGGACACTTGCCCCCCATCACGAAAACTATACAAGTTAGACGAACCAGACATGCGGGACACTGCTGGAGAAGCAAGGACAAGCTCATAAGCGATGTACTCCTGTGGACCCCCACATATGGATGTGCAAAAGCAGGACGACCAGCACGAACTTACATACAGCAACTATGTGAGGACATGGGATGTAACCCTGAAGACCTGCCGGAGGCGATGGATGATAGGGAGAAGTGGCGAGAGAGGGTCAGGGATATCCGTGCTGGCGGCGCGACATGATGATATTAAATTATATGATTTGTAAACACATTTTGTAGGTAACATTTTTCAAGAACTCGAATTCATTTTTGCATACACGTTAACGGTTTCAAGTATTTCTAATATGAATAATTCTATTTACAATTAATCACTTTTTAAACACAGTTAAATGATTTCAAGTATTGCTATGTAACACGAGTAATTTAATTTGACATCAATCATTTGTTTGCACACCAATCGTTATACATACATTATTTGTAAGTGAATGGTTTGTAGGTACAATGGGAACTAATTTGTTTGCATATAAGTATTACTATTGTTTCTCACAGTAAAATGGTTTCAATAATTGCGATCTAATATTGATATTTCTATTTAATATAAATCGTTTGTTTGCACAGAGTGAAGTGGTTACAAGTATAGCGGTTTAACACTAATTATTCTATTTAACGTTTTCCATTCATTTGCACACAGTTAAATGTTTCCCAGTATCATGTAATACCAATAATTTAGTAAACGATTTCAGGTATTCCACAGTAAAATGGTTTCAAGTATTGCAATATATCCCAAATAATTCAATTAAACATCAGTCATTTGTTTACGCTCAGTTAAATGATTAAAGAGTTTTATTTCTAACAATCCGATTAAAGATAAGTCATTTGTTTGCACACAGTTTAAATGGTCCAAGAGTTCTATCTATATATGTAAGTGTGGGTGTGTGATATACACATACATATTCATAATAGAGTTTGCTATAATAGTAAATAACATTCAATATCAATGATAAAGCATATATATATATATATAAACAATATTGTTTAAGTATGGACACAGAGAGAGAGAGAGAGAAACAATATTGTTTAAGTATACACACACACACATATATATATATATATATATATATATATATATAGAAACAAGTTAATATTGTTTATATATATATATATATATATAAAAACAAGTTTATATTGTTTAAGTATACACACACATATAATTTACTCAGTTTTTAGCTTAGATATGGCACAAAGTTGTATGAATGAGAGGCCCATTGAGAATCGAACTCACTCATGAAGGTTTACAAGTCTAGCTTACAAACCATAACATTATATAATATAATATAAATGTAGCCATTTCAACTGTCAACCTTTAACTCTAAGATAATATCTTTAACCAAAAGAAAAACCAAAATGCTTTATCATTAATGAAGTCAAATCCAGTTTCAAAAATTGGGGGGGGGAATCCATTTCTTCGTCATATTTTTTTTTAATTAGATATTAATCTCAAATGAATTTTCTGCAACAATAACACTTGTTTTTTCCTTTACAGTAGACAAAACAGCAGCAGCACTATCAACGACCTCAGTAATTTAAAAAAAGTAAAAAAAAAAGAAAAAAAAGAACTTTTAACTAAAACTACTGTATAAAACTAGAGTTCAAAGGATCAAAATCGAAACAAAAGATTGACGTAAGTTTTTCTTTAATAAACAAAACGTGAAAGAAATCGATATACACATTTTTCACTTTTTTTTTTTTTTTGCCAACCACATCAAAAAATGTGTGAAGTGAAAGACTAGGGTAGGGAAGAGGGCAGGCTTTCTTTAGTTGATATTAATCATTTGACCCTTTACACGTCAACAAGTATATTAATGTTGAGATTATCATTTAACAAAAACAATATTTACATGAATATGTACAAATAGATACAATATACGTAAACACACACATACATATATATATATACATACACATAAATATGTGTGGGTGTATCCATATAAGATTATTTCTTTGAAGATGCAGATCTAATATTTTACAAAAATATAGGATCTGCTGAAATGAATATTACAAAAAGATATGCGTAATTTTTAAAGGTTTTTTTTTATCTTGATTTTTTTTATCATTTTACATTGAGCTCTCTTTTGAATTACATGGATATTGAAGAAAGAAAATCACAAAATAGAATCATTCCCACCATCAACTGAGTTGGAGTTGAATAATATAAGGATATATATATTTATATATACACATATATATATATATATATATATATATATATATATATATATATATATACACACACACATATATATATACACACACACACACACATATATATATATACACACACACACACACACACACACACGTGTGTGTGCGTATGCAGGGTGTCCCTATGTACATGGCACCCATGCAACTGTTACTAACTCTATTAATAATAATGTGGTTCGTTTTGGTTTCAGATTTAAAAATAGCATACGATAACTATTAATCCTTGATCACAATGCCTTGGACAAAAGAGGAAAAATATTTTGAGTCCCTACTTATTTGGAGACAAAATCATTCAAAACTGTCTCAAAATAAATGCAACCCATTAATATGATAATGATTTATTACTGAGACAAAAAACTCAAAAAAAGATTGCATGTTCTGGAAACTGATGAAATAATTAAAAAAAAAAACAAACATTGATTTGATATTTCTAAGCTCAAAGGATGCATTTTTTTACAGGACGTGTTTCAGATGACCACCACTGCACCTGTTTCAGTACTAAATCATTATCATATTAATGGGTTGCATTTGAGAGGGAGATATATATATATATATATATATACATACAAATATATGCAGGGATACATACACACACAGAATCATATATATATATATATATATATATACACACACACACACATACGCAGGGATACATACACACACAGTCATATATATATATATATATATATATATATATATATACACATACACACACATACGCAGGGATACATACACACACAGTCATATATATATATATATATATATATATATATATATATATATATATATATACACACACACACATTAGTTTAAATTCTTTTCAAATTTGAAATTACTGCCCCCCTCAAATGTAATACCATTTATATAACTTTCGATTTTCAACCCCTACACTAAATCAAAACACTTGTAATCATTTGTATGTCAATCCAAGTCTTGAAACAGCTGAAAGGAGTTGGGATTTACCAACGTTTGTGAAGAGGAGGGGGGAGTATGTTCATACTATATAATCAATTTAAATGGCATCAAGGCCTGAATCATCAGATACTGACGCACAATGAAATGAATTTAACAAACAAATAAGACATAGATGACCAAATCAATTATCCACATTGTTAATAGAACATTATAACTAAAAACAGTATTGAGCTAAAGAAAAATATAATTAAAACTGGGTTTGGTTTTATGGCATATCAACCCTTGTTGGTTTTTTAATACCAAATCCTGTTTATACACATTAAATATGATTTGTAAACATATTTTGTAAATACACAAATAAATGATCAGTTCTATTTCTAACAATTCAATTTATCATGATTCATTTGTTTGCACATTTTAAATGTCAAATAGTTCCATTTGACCCATAGATAGGACCCTATCAGGTGTTACCACTCCGGGGCCAGAGAAGACCTGGGAGCGATGGCAATGAAGGGGTACTCTGCATTTCCCAAAGATTTCCCATCCGATTGCTTTGTGTCATACCCAGGACACTCATTGGAGAAGTCTTGCCCCTCTGTAGAGATGAAATCAGTGTATTCTACAACATTAGCCGACCGGGCTATTAAAACTTGGATAATTGATTCATCCCGCACAAACCAATTATTTTTTAGTCTGCATCAGCAGAAAGGGATAAGTTAAGTCCCCTGTCATCGAATGGCTTGAAACTGAAGGGATATTTTATTAATAGCACCAAAGTTAGGCTGATAATTTTTGTTTTTAAAGGGGTGTAGATTTTTTTAACATTTTTCGACACAACTGTGTGTGGGTGCATGTAGCATAACAGTTATCATCCTAGAAAATGGACTCAGTGATCAGAGTTCAAATCTTGGACGAGGTTGTTTGCATATCACTTCGCGTAAATGCTCCGGAGAAAGGCATAGATCAATCTCTCCCTACACTCACCACCATCTATGAGGAAATAACAAGGCAGACTGAGTTCATGCCTTTCTCAAGGACATTAGCAGAAAAAGAAACCTCACCCAGAATTTCAACTTGGGGCTCCAGTCACAAAACCTACAAACGAGTAATGAGATTTTCTGCAGTTTCGGTATGTTCCTTTATTTAAAACAAAAAGAAAAAAAAAAAATTCTTATCGAAATAATAATATCTCTATTACTTTAACATAGTTCCTTTCAACTCAGATTTGACATGGAATCATTTTATAGTGGGAGAGCCACGCACGAATGGAAAATCATACGTGGCCATTAAATAAAATGCTTAGTCCTGTCGGCATTACCCATCTTGAGGCTCCTTAAACACTGAACAATAAACTTAGCCCTACTAAACAGATATTGCCCTCTTTAATATTGTTTTCTCCCAAACTCGGTAGGATTGCTCCTGTGACAGATAACAAGGTAGACTCATACAAAATCTATCTCTTCTTTCTCCTCTCTCTTACTATAACTTTGTACATTTCATCGATCTCGATCTCTCTCTTGATCTCTCTCTAATTAAAAAAAAGGTTTTAGAGTTTTATTATTATTATTCACAGGACGGCAATTTATTAAGACAGTTCAGAAAGCTTTGAATTGGGGGACTTAAAGTCAATAGAAAATACTACTTTTGCAAATCATAAAACATTTGCAAGATTGATTATAACAGCATGTCAACAATTATTTCACGCCAAGAGGTTAGGAAATGGTGTTCATTATAAGTTTATATTTATATTTTTTATGTAGTTGTTTAAATCTTCTTTTTTTTTAAATTCCAGAAGTTATGATATCAAGTATTCATATCTAATACAAATAATTTGCACACAGTCAGTTGGTTTCAAGTATTCCTATCTAATACAAATAATTAGTAGACAGATGTATGGTTCCTAGTATTCCTATCCAATGATTATAATTTAAACAGTTATATGGCATATAATCCTGGATGAAACTGTTTGCATCTCACTTTGTACTAATGCCTTTCGCAAAGGCATGAACCCATCGGCTCCCCCTCCAGCTATAGGTAAAATAAAAGAGCAAACATTTTTTTTAGCCTTGGTTAGACAACTAGTCTAGAAGAAAACTGAATTCAAACCAGCTGTACTCGGCTTAAAAATTGACCTGGTATTACATCCAGCCCGTAAAAGGTTTGGTTGGGTTTTATGGCATATCAACCATTGTAGGTTATTTAATGCCAAATCCATTTTTATACATATAACAGTTCTATTTCAAACAATTCAGTTGAGCATAAGTACACAGTTTAGTTCTATTTGACCCACGGATAGGAATCCTATCAGGTGCTACTACCCTGGGCCAAAGTGGACCTGGAACCAATGGCAATGATGGTGTACTCTACATTCCCTAAAGCTCCAGCATTGCTAAAGCCTCACCATCAGATTGGTTAGTGTCATATCACGGACACTCGTGAGAGGAGTCTTACCCCTCTGCAGAGATCGTAATGGAAAGTTTAGGTAAATACATACTTACGACTGCAACTACAGCACCCTTACAAATGGGATGTGGCAGCAGCCCTCTATCTCTCAATGAGTCTGCAAGACTACTGTCGGGGGTGTCCTCGTGGTGTAATGGTTAAAGCGATGGACTGCGGAATGGTAGAACGTGAGTTCATACTCCAGTCGCGCTATTACGTTCACTTTCGGGCAAATACCCTTGGGAAAGGTATGAACCCCCTTATCCTCCCAGCTATGGGTTAAATAGTATAACTACTGTTCTTCTAGGAGAATAGCTTTGGCATTAAATAATCTACAAAGAAACCAAACTAAACCAAAGACTACTGTCAGCACACAATGATAAAGAAAATGAAATTCCTCTACCCCGCTTCAAGTATTGACAAATCAGTCTCAATAGTCTGGTTATTTCTCAAATTAAAAAATTAATATGATTACAAAACACTGAGTTTTCTAAATTGAAACTGGGAAGGTGAGTAACATCAGTGCCATTTTATAGAAAATTACCCCAATCTAGAAATAATAAGGCACCAACTATACGGCCACCTACCTCCCATCACAAAAACTATACAAGTTAGACACGCAAGACACTGCTGGAGAAGCAAGGACGAACTCATCAGTGATGTACTCCTATGGACCCCTGCATATGGCCAAGCAAAAGCAGGACGACCAGCTCGAACATACATATGGCAGCTATATGAGGATACGGGATGTAGCCCTGAAGACCTGCCAGAAGCGATGAATGATAGGGAGAAGTGACGAGAGAGGGTCAGGGATATCCATGCTAGCGACACGACATGATGATGACAAAACATTAGTCGTTTTCAGTATATTAGATATCAAAATTCAATTATAAAAATTATAATAAGGTATTTAACTGACCACCTACCAAGTTGGTATATGACACAAAGTCGTTTTATAGTGGGGAGCCATGCACAAATCGTGAATCGGGCGGTTAGACTAAAAAATGCTCAGTCCTGTTGGCATTTCACTTTTCAGGTGCCTATGGCACTGATCAATAAACTCAACCATGCAATGAAGGTGTATCCTGGGGAGAAGGCCCCCAGAGACCAGTTGTTTATTAACCATTTATGTACCCAGCAAGGTTCCAGATAAGACATTTAAGACAACACTGATGATTTAGTGTTTCACCATCAGTTGCAGGTTAGTGTCATATCAGGACATTCGTTCTATTTGACCCATAAATGGGACTCTAACAGGTACTACCACTCCAAGTCATAGTGGACCTAGGAGTAATGGCAATGAAGGGGTACTCCACATTCCCTAAAACTCCAAGACTGAACCCTCACCATCAGAAGTAGTTAAATGTCATATCCAGGGTGGGTGGCGATGTCTTACCTTTCTGCAGAGATACAGTCAGCTGACTTGGCTGGTAGGTTGAGAGTGATCCGTCTTAAAAACCTAAGAAGTGGGGTGAGGAGAAGTTGAAGCACATGATGATAGAAATAAATTTTTTAAAAAGATCTAAGCATAAAAATATCAAGTATACAATGTAAGAATAAAGGAAAATGGGTGGGGAAATGTATATTAAACAGGACATCAAAGAGATTTTGAAGCAATGTTTGTTTTTTTTTTTCACACATTAATAAGGTCGTAGGGAATATTGATGATGAAAAAGAAAATGTGCTGTGTTAACATGTGTAGGCATTCAGCGACTTCTACTCACACAATCCAATATTTATAACGTATTGAGAGCAAGTTTTTGTATTTCTAATATATGATGACTCGTCTGGTTGCATTCTCAAAAAAAAAAAAAAAAAAAAAAAAACATTAATAAAAACTAATTCAGGTGATACAAAAGCTTTGCAATATTTAGTTGCTAGTTTTCAGCATGTATACAAAATGACCAAAGCCGTTCAAAGCCATGGAAAGATAGCACACTACCTACTGCAGTGGGTAACATATGCATTGTTTCACTCCATTTGGTTTGTTTAATGGCATATCAACCTTTGTGGGTTATTTAATGCCAAAGCCATCCTTATAGAAAAAAAAAAACAGTGGTACAATTCAACTCTAGCTGGTGGAATAAGGGGGTTCATAACTTTTCCCAGGGGTAGTTGTCCTGAGAGCGGATATAACATCACAACTGGAGTTTGAACTCACTTATTACAATGTGTGTAATTTGATAGTCACAGCTGAATATGAAATCTAATCGAATTTGGGAAACCTATTCTTTATAAGGAAGCAACTAATAACATTTGAATGAAAGGTGAAGATAATCACAGAACATTAATCAGATGGTTCAAGAAGTTTTGCTCAGGCTACAAGAACGTTGACGATTTAGACAAGGTCAAGTCGGCCTAAAAACATGTATTCTGGGGTCATGCTGCAAGCCATTGAGACAAATCTGGTGAGTTGAACTGAGAGAGTATCAGGTGAGCTCGGCATATCACAGTCTTGTGGGGTTCATCACATTCATGACAAGAGGTCAAATTGTGCTTTACATTACCAAAATGTTTGATTTGGTTGGGTTTTATGGCATATCAACCTTTGTAGGTTATTTAATGCCAAATCCTCTTTATACATATATATCAAATATATATGATTTGGTTTGTTAGGTTTTATGGCATATCAACCATTCTAGGTTATTTAATGCCAAATTCTCTTTATACATATATATATCAAATATATATGATTTGGTTTGGTTGGGTTTTATGGCATATCAACCATTGTAGTTTATTTAATGCCAAATCCTCTTTATACATCTATATTAAATATACATTTGGTTTGGTTGAGTTTTATGGCATATCAACAATGGTAGGTTATGTAATGTCAAATCCTCTTTATACATATATATTAAATACATATATGATATGTAAACATTTTGTAGATAACATTCCGAAATGAATGTGAACTCTTTTTTGCATACAGTTAAATAGTTTCAAGTATTGCTATATAACGGTAACAATTTAACACCAGTCATTTGTTTGCACACAGAGGGTCCTATCTATGGGTCAAATAGAACAAACTATCAGGTCCTACCATTAAAGGTCAGAGTAGACCTAGGAGCAATGGGAATGAAAGCACTCCACATTCCCGAAATCTCCAAGGCTGGAGCCTCACCATCAGATAGTTTAATGTTATATCAAGATATTCGTTGGGAGGGTCTTACCTCTCTGTAGAGATACAGTCTGTGTATTCTACAGCCCCAGCCAACTGGGTTAGCAAAACATTTAATTCATCTTAGTAGTATACTATAATATTATACAATATAATATATGATAATATATGTCATACAATCGGTTTGGTTTCTTTGTTTAATGGCATTACAACATTCATGGGTTACTTAGTGATTTGAAAACCACACAGATGAACATGCAATATAGTCTAAATCAGGACCTTCTGATTTACATGGAACCAACAAAAAATATTTCTTCCATGAAAGGTAAAGGTGCAGTTGATTGTAGTAACCAAATGATTCCAGGAATTTGGCTTGGGTTGCAAGAATCCCATTGGTCAGGTAAGCTTAAAACCATTGATTCCCAAGACATGCCTCAAGCCATAGAGGTAAATCCTGCATTCAAAGAGTATCAAGCAAACTTTGCATCTCAGTCCAGTTTGGTTTGTCACCTTCACAACCTCAACAAAAGTAGCCAAATTGGGCCTCAGGCAACAACATAAAAGTAAAGTTGGCAACCTTATTCAAGAGTGACCCAGAAGCTCCCTTTTCAATAGCTACTACACTGAGGTGTAGGGGAGGGTGCTACTCCATTTCCTAGATTTCTCCACTTTACCCTTGATATGTACCTTATAATGCTGAGTATTAAGCGAGGCGGCATCAAGTACCATTTTTTTGAGTCTTTGGTATGACTCGACTTGGGATTGAAACCCGGTCTCCGGGATCATTGGTGACACTCAACCCATTAGACCAAAGGCCCGGTAAAATATTGCAAAAATTTTGACTAACTGCTTATATTTCAAATTTTTCACAAAGTACAAATCAAAAACAGGATCCAAAATGAGAATGTTACTTTGAGCAGGTGGTCAGAAAAGGTGTGATTTCATACTAGCTGAAGTTCTTATCCAAACAGCTTTGGTTTGGATAAATGGCATATCAACCATTATAAGTTATTTAATGCCGAATCCAGTTTATACACATACATTAGATACATATGATTTATAAACATAAGTCAGCAAATATAAATGGTTCCATCTATTGCTATGTTTAACTAACAATTCAATTAAACGTCAGTCATTTGTTTATACACAGTTAAATGAGCAATGGCAATGAAGGGGGTGCTCTGTATTCCCCAAAGCTCCAGCATTACTGGAACCTCATCATCATATTGTTTAGTGTCATACCAGGACACTCGATGGAGAGGGTCTTACCCTCTCTGCAGAGAAGCAGTCGGTGTATTCAAGAGCCCCAGCTGACCAGGCCAGCCTTGTTGGTGGTTTGGAGGGGGGGCTTACCCCTCTGCAGAGAACCATTCAGTTTAGCATAAGTACACAGTTTAAATGTCAAAAGAGTCCTATTTCAAGTAATTCAGTTTAGTATAAGTACACAGTTTAGTTAGGGGGGGTCACCCCTTTGTAGTAGGGTTAGGGTCAGCATATTCTAAACATTACAAACACAGCCATGGTGACTTTAGAGATAATAAAGAAATGATCACCATAAACAACTAGTTTACAAGAGCAAAATTTTTCAAATATTGTATAATTGCAGAGAAATTAAATCTTATAAATGTATCCGAAATGATAGCCAAGAAAAAGAAACTAGTCATTCAGATATCAAAACAATAAAAAAAATCCTTTTTAAACATTTAATAACTGGATTATTATCCGAAATGGAGAAAGAAATGTAAAATTCTGAATGTATGTTTCAGTTTACAGAAGATTAAGCATATAGATAGATAGATAGATTACAGCAAACGATCAAATATACAGATCAATACATGAACAGGTGCCAAAATAAGGGGTGTATTAAAAGTACAGAGACTATGTGCATACTGTTCCTATATACAGATCAAAATTGGCATATTCTTCAATTTTACTTTCCAACTATGTATATTGGATACATAGAGGCATGATGATGACATAGCCGTCATTATCATAGGAAATGGACTTGGCCAACCAAGTTCAAATCCAGAATGAGGCTGTTAGCATTTTATATTGAGTTAATATCCCTAAGAAATATATAAATCCAACTATTCTTCCTCTACTTACAGGTAAATAGTAGGATAGACTGACTGTTTTACCTTGGTAAGGCAACTGGTCAAGGAAAAGGAAAACTGAATTCCTGTCTAATACATGCTACTAAATAGCATCCCCACAACCAAACCAGGTTTTAGGATGTCACTCCCTCCACACAAAATATGACTTCAACTCGCAATAATTCAGCCATATTTCTTTAGTCTTTCCAATCTACAAACAATTAAAAATGTGTTATGGAGATTGAGGTCAGTAATTTTGAGACTTAGAAGAGAGTGAGTTAATGGGAATCTTTCAATGGCTGTTTATGGAGGTGCCCGTGGTGTAATGGTTATCGTCACAGGATATGGACACGGAGATACGAGTTCAATTCCTGGACAAGACTGATTGCATTTCATATAGCACTAATACCCTTGGGAAAGGTATGAATCCAATTATTCTCCCTCCAGCTATGGGTAAATAGTAGGGCAGACTAGGTTCTTCAGCCTTGGTAAGGCAACTAGTCTAGGAGAAGGAAAACTCTGAATTCAAACCTGCTAAACTCCGCTTTAAAAATTGACCTTGTGTCATATCCTGCCCGAGCGGAGGGGTTGGTTAAATAGGATCTTTCAATGGCTGTTTTTATTCTCATCTATAGAAGCCACCCTTATAGATGAGCAGCAGTAGTTCCCCAACTGAACTATTTGATCCTGGTCGTTGTCCCATAGGATTCTTATGTCCAGAACCTGGTTAGGCATGGTGTTAACCTGTCATAGGGCTTATCTGCCTATCTTTACGTCCACCATGCTGCTTCCCATGGATTTCAGAGAAAAAGAAAATTTGACATGCTTTAAATGCCTATAGATATAAAGATAACAGTTTCAAGCTGGCAAAGGAAAGAAGCAGAAGATACTCCACACAAACAATTATGGATGCAGACTACGCCAATGACACAGTGCTTCTGGCAAATACACCCACCAAAGCTGAAACCCTGCTGCATGGCCTGGAGTGAGCAGCTGCTGGCATTGGCCTCCATGTCAACGCAAACAAGGCAGAATACATGTACTTTAATCAAAGAGGCAACATCTTTACACTAAATGGTAGCTCTCTGAAACTAGTGGACAAGTACACCTACCTAGGAAGCAGTGTCTCAGAGACAGACATCAAGACACAACTAGCAAAGGCATGGGCCGCTATCGATAGGCTATCGGTCATATGGAAGTCAGACCTGACCAATAAAATAAAACGCAGTTTTCCAAGGTACAGTTGTGTCAATACTACTATATGGATGCTAACTAAATGTATGGAGAAAAAGCTTGACGGCAATCACATAAGAACGCTGCAAGTAATGTTGAACAAGTCCTGGAGGCAACACCCCACAAAACAGCAACTACACAGTCACCTACAACCCATCACAAAAACTATCCAAGCTAAATGAACCATACATGTAGGACATTGCTGTAGAAGTAAGGACTAACTCGTAAGCGATATACTCATGTGGACCCAATCACATGGACGAGCAAAGGCAGGACAACAGCTAGAACCTATATACAACAGCTGTGCCAATAGAGGATGTAGCCTCGAAGATCTCTTGGGGAGCAAAGGACAATAGAGACAGGTGGCAAGAGAGGGTCAGGGAGATCCGAGCTGGCAGTGCGACATGATGATGGTGATGTTTAAGAAGAAAAAAAAAAATCATTCAAGGTGGGAGGTGTCTAATTAGATTACAATGCTATCTCATGCATACAAAGAAAAATACTTTTGTCACTTTTGTTGATCCATATTTCAAAGCAGATGATCATAAATACCATCCGTCCAACTACAATTAAGTAATTTTGAAGTATGTGTGTGTGTATATATATATATATATATATATATATATAAATTAAACTAAAACTTCAGCCTGCTCAGCAAGAACTATAGAATACACTATTTCTCTGCAGAGAGGTGAGCCTCCCCCCAATGAATGTACTAGATATGACATTAAACCATTTGATGGTAAGGCTCCAGCTTAAAGCTTTGGGGAATGTAGAGTATCATTTTATTGTCATTACTCTAGCTCAAACATACATACAGCAGCTATGTGAGGATACGGAATGTAGCCCTGAAGACCTGCCAGAGGCGATGAACGATAGGGAGAAGTGGAGAGAGAGGGTCAGGGATATCCGTGCTGGCAACATGACATGATGATGATGATTAATTTAAATGCGCAAATATATGAGTGAAGTTAAATATTTACTTTTACGTAGCTATACTTGAAACCATTTAACTATGCATAAAAAAAAAAAAAAAAAAAAAAAAGTTCAGGCTCATTTTAAAAATTTTATCTACAAAATTTTATCTACAAAACAGTGTTCACCAATAATCCAGGAACCTAGGGTTCAGTCCCAGGTTGAGTCATACCAAAGACTTAAAAAATAGTACTTGATACATCTTTGCTTAACACAGAGCATTATAAGGTATGGATCAAAGGTAAGTGGAGCAATCCTGGGAAAGGAGTAGCTCTCCCCTACACTTCGGTGTTGTAGCTATTGAAAAGGGAGCCTTCAGGTCACCCCCCTCGACTATGGTCAGCCAACTTGTATATTATATATATATATATATATATATATAAACAGGATTTGGCATTAAATAACTTACAAAGGTTGATATGCCATAAAACCAAACCAAACTAAACTAAAATATGCTTTAAATGCACAAAACTCAACATTTTTTTTTTTACTGAACAAGCAATTTTCTTACTATTAAAACCAAAATTAAAACTTTCAAGAAGATATTTTAATAAGTTTTTTTCATTTTCTTTAAGTACCTATTATATTTTCCAGTTCAACAAATCTATATCAGAGTATAAAGCAGATAAACTTTATCGATATTATGTGTAGAAAGTTCAGATGACATTAGTGACAGCTGTGAAAACCACTATGAAAAAATGAATTCACAACATACATTCAAGAAGAAACTATACAACAGTTATGATGACATTATAAAGAAATGGAATATAACCCATGCAACAAAATCATCAATTAGGAAGTCTATAAACTGATAAGTAATCAACAAGATGAAAAATGGTAATTAGCTCTACCAAATTCAACCCCTTTTAAAAGAAAGGAAACCAGATCCTATTAAGACTAGAAGTGAAGAGACCACTCTAAAGGCCACACTAAACTGACTCACTCCTTCATACTAAAACAAGAACCTCCACTAAAATGCTCATATTGAAAGCCATAAAGAGAGAAACACATTGACAGAATACAAAAATCTCTCCAATACACAAAGAGCTTTCTACAATGCCACAAGCATGAAAGACCAATTTGAATCAATATTCTACAAACATTAACAATCTGAGGAAAATTGGCCTCCAATCAAAGAAGTCCATGGACCTCAGTTCTGCAGTGCTAACAAACAAGCTACATTCTACTTACTCACAATTCACATACACTTCATATACGTATAAACAAGATTTGGCATTGAATAACCCTAATCGGTTGATATGCCATAAAAAGGTTCCCTTTATTTTTTAATTTGAAACTTGTCGGTTTGAATTAGATTGGTTTTTGCCATTTCCACCGCTATCATATTTACAAACCCCTTCACTCTGTCAGGATATGACACAAGATCAATTTTTAAGCGGAATTTAACAGGTTTGAATTCAGAGTTTTACTTCTCGACTAGTTGCCCCACCAAAGCTAAAGAACCTAGTCTGCCCTATTATTTACCCATAGCTGGAGGGAGAATAATTGGATTCATACCTTTCCCAAGGGTATTAGTGCTATGTGAAATGCAATCAGTCTCGTCCAGGATTTGAACTTGTATTGCCATGTCCATTTCCTACGACAACCATTACCACGGGCACCTCCTATGATCATCATCAAGGCATGTAGACAGCACAGATTCATTTAACTATCTTTTGCCTTCTGTCCCAATCGGTCATCACTCTTGGTAAGTCCCGTAGACAGTACTCAGAATCCACAGAGCTGATGAACACAAGTTTCTGCTAGTCAGCCAAAACTGGTGTGTTTCATCCTGATTACTCCAATGCACAGCATTTCTTGCATATCCTACTTGGATGGTTTGTGGTGTAACGGATACTAGCATAAGAAATTAATATGGCAATACAAGTTTGGTTTCGGTTTCTTTGTTTAATGGCATATCAACCTTTGTAGGTTATTTTAATGCCAAATGCATCCTACTAGAAGAATAGCAATGTTGCTATTTAATCCATAGCTGGGAGGATAAGGGGGTTCATACCTTTCCCAAGGGTATTTGTCCCAAAGTGAACATAATAGCGCAACTGGAATTCGAACTCGCTTGCTACGATTCCGCAGTCCATCGCTTTAACCATTACACCACGAGGACACCCCCAATACAAGTTCGAATCCGGGATAAGGCTGTTAGCATTTCACATAGCACTACTACCTTAGGAAAGCTATGGGTAAATCAAAGGGCAGACTGGCTCTTCAACCTTGGTATGGCCAACAGTCTAGAAAAAAGAAAACACTGAATTCAAACCTATTAAGTTCCACTTCAAAAATCGACCTTGTATCAGATCCTGCTCATGCATTGGGGTAGGTGTATATATATATATATAATAGGATGGCTTGAAAGATGAGAGTTAAGTAGCCATACAGCTGTTGTTTTGTAGGGTGCTGTTTCCAGGATTTGTTTAAAACAGTACATAGCATCCTTGTATAGTCCTCTTCTGTTTTTTTTTTCTGCAAACGTTCAGTTAAAGTCCATGTGGTGCAACTATACAATCGTACTGACACAGCTACAGCTTGAAAGATTTCAGATTTCCATGTGGTCATTAACCTGTCAATGCTTTACCTATACATCAACTTATAACTTTTGTTCCATTCAGAACCTAACAAATTACTTTATTCACTCCCTCCCCATCTTTAGTTTGATTTGATTTAATGGCATATCAACCATTGTAGGTTATTTAATGCCAAATCCTTTTAGAAATGTATATATGATTTGTAAACATTTCATAGACAGCATTTTTAAAACAAGCCTGAGCTCATTTTTTTTTTCACACAGTTAAATGGTTTTATTTATTTCTATCTAATACAAATAATTCTATTTACAATCAATCATTTGTTGGGACACAGTTTAATGTTTTTAAGTATTGTTATCTATCACTAACAATTCAATAAAACAGTCATTTGTCTAGACACAGTTAAATGATCAAACAGTTTTATTTCAAACAATTCAGTTCAGCATGAGTACACAGTTTAAATGTCAAACAGTTCTATTTAACCCATAGATAAGACCCTATCAGATGCTACCAGAATGGACCTGGGTGCGAGGGCAATGAAAGGGTAATTTGCATTCCTCAAAGATCCAGCATTACTAAAGCCTCACCATCCGATTGTTTAGTGTCATATCCAGGACACTCATTGGAAGAGCCTTAACCCTCTACAAAGAGGCAACTGGTGTATTCTTGGTTATGCCAGTTTATAGTGATTACAAACATTTATGAAATAAGCCTAGTCAAATTTAGTTTCTAGTAATGTTGAAATTTTCAGAAAAGATATCTTTTTCTTACATCAAATTTATAATTGACAATAATATTGTTTAACAAGCTGATTCCTTTTAACGGCATATGAACCCATCTAGGCTAATTTTATGCATAGAGGTTAATGGAGGTTACTTGGTGCAGCTCATCTTCTCTCCCATAACCTATTATGTCATTGGGGTGCCATGCTCAGTATTTCTTGTCATAGCATCTCTCATGGCACAGGGGTTTACTTGCCAGCAACTATCTCTTTTCGAAGTAACATGCAACATATTGTACTGGGTTACATGGTATCAGCAACAAGGAACAATCTCTCGACTTACCTATAACTGAAAGTCCCAAATAGATTGCTTTGTTACAAGGCTGAAAGCAGAGTGGATTCATGCCTTTTGTAAAGGCATTTGTTTTAGCTGGTGTTTAAACTTGTTTTGTCTAATTCCATTCTCTATGCTGTTTAACTGTTTTGCCACTTATACTTCTTCGTACATTTTAGAAAATCATAAAAAATTAACTCTGGAAGAAAAAAAAAATACAGAAAGAAAATATCTAAGTAAATTTTCTGGTTAAATTTCTACTCAGTCCTTTCAAATATAAATTCAATATAAAGCAACTCAAGAAACTGACAATAATATAGTTTAACAAGCTGATTCCTTTTAACGGCATATGAACCCAGCTAGGCATATTTTATTAGTGAATCACATTCATTGTAAGTTTATATTTACATTTTTTTGTGTAGTTGTTTCTTAAGAGGTTTTTTTTTTTGGTACACAGATCTGTGGTATCAAGTATTCCTATCTAAATACAAACAATCATGAGGGAGTCTCTATAATGTAGTGGATAACATGCGGAACTTCATCATCCTAGTGAGCAGGTCCAAACTCTCATCACACTATTAGGTTCACTTTTGGACTAATACCCTTGGGAAAAGTATAAACCCCTTTATCCCTCCAGCTATAGGTTAAATAATACCCCTACTGTTCTACAATACTGGCTTTAAATAACCCACAGAGGTTGATATGCTATCAAACAACGAAACTGGTTCTAAAGGAAACCCAATCTGCAAAAATGGACTTGTGTTTTCTTCCTTATTGCATTACCGGGCCATTGGCCTAATGATTAGAGTGTTTGCAAGTGGTACAGGAAACCAAAGTTCAATCCCAGGTAGAGTCATACCAAAGACTTTAAAAATGGTACTTGATGCCGCCTTGCTTATCACTCTGCATTATAAGATAAGGATCAAGAGTAAAGTGGAGCAATCCAGGGAAATGAGTGGCACCCTCCCCTACACCTCGGTGTAGTAGCTATTGAAAAGGAGCCTTCAGGTCACCCTAGACTACAGTCACCAACTTCACTTTTACTTATGGATTGATTGATATTAATAGCACATCAACCTGTCAAGAGTTATTTATGCATAGAGGTTAGGGAATAGCATTCACTGTACATTCATATTTGCATTTTTTAGTTAGGTATCGTTTTTTTATTGGGAGGGGGTACAAACGGTTTTATCAAATACTAATAATTTTTAACCGTCTATTTGGCCCATAGATAGAACTCTAACAGGTACTATCACTGTGAGTCAGAGTGGACCTGGAAGTAATGGCATTGAAGGGGGTACTTCAGATCTCTAGAACTTCACCACAACATGCAGTTTAGTGTCATGCCTGACCCCAGACTTGTGAGCAGACTAAAGCTTCTTTGCTAAAGTCACAGCCGTTTTTACAGAATGAGAGAAAATAGAACAGTATTTTGTCCCTTGCTTACAACTGCTCCTAAAGGACGACAATAATAATGATAATAATAATAATGACGATAATAATACGCAGGAATGTTATTGCAGAGAAACTAGAGCTGTCAAAATAAAGCAACTCATTGTAAATGAGCACACCCCCAACTCCCCATTCAGAAATAGGGGATGGGTCTGAAAGCAGGAAAAGAGCTGCTGTTATTTGAGAAAATATTTTGCAGAAATAAAACAAAAACAAATAAAAGAATAAAAAAGATGTACTTACTTTTTGACCTTAGTGAACAAATAGTACAACTTCGGATTTTTAAACCATTCAAGTAAGTAATTTAATTTTTTTTTTTTTTTTTTTTTTTTTTTTGAGGAGATATCAAAAGTATTAGAAATCTTTAACTGATGTCAGACAGGTAGGAAAGACTTATAGAATTGATTTCTTTAGAAGTCTAATCTAAGTTTTAAGCTTCATGGCTTTCAGTACAATAAAAAAAAGTATATTCCAATAAGAGAGAGAGACATTCTACCATCAAGAAGTTTAAAAGTAAAATATCTTTATAAAATACTTATAAAATATCTTTATAAATTACTAAGTATGATTTAGGCAAAGTCTATCTACTATATTAGAGAATATTTTTGACATTTTATCTATGAGGGTCAAATGGTAACAAGTATCATTTCCATAAGAAATGAATATACTTAATAGAGTAAGAAAAAAAAAAAAAAGGGCCTTTAGTAGCCATGCACATTAGTATATAAGAAATAAAAACTTGAAAAAAAAAAAATCTGTTTATCTTGTGAATAAGCAAGCAGTTATAAAAATGTTTTTCTTAAATCAAGTGAGTGCTCAAATACTGGCCAGCAGAGCAGGATAAAAACTTAGATAAATTGTTATCTAACCTTCTCATGTGAACTTCATTATACAATGTTTCACATATTTGAAAAAATACAACCATTAGATGAAACAAGTCTTGAAAAAATTGTTTCATCTGATTTTTTTTAAATCCATGAAACTTATTAATGGAGCCGACAAGGAAATGAAATAATTTATTTTAGATTATATATATATGTATACATTTACATGCATTAGTGTCCATGTGCATATATATATATATATATAAACACACATGTATACACATTTATATACAAAGGAATAAATAATAAAAAAATTTTTTGAACAAAGCAAAATATTTTTTCCCCTAAATACAAAGCCTGAATTTTTTGGAATTGGTTAATAACAAAAATTATTTTAATCACACAAAAATGGTCATTTTGAGGCTTGAACAGAGGTCTTGTCATGAGATTTTTAGTAGCTGAGAAGTGCAAACCATGTGAAATTTAAAGAAGAATGTATGATGTGTATGGAGAAGCATGTTTTAACCAAAAATGTTGTTTACAAATGGGCTAAACATGGGTTTGCCACTAGGAGCCAGCATGGAAAAGAAAGTCCATAAGAATGGAAACACAGACTTTCCAGTAAAGAAAAAGTACTGGGTGCAGTGATCAGTAAAGAAGGTCATGCCAAGTCTTCTGGGACATGAAAGAACACATCATAGATTTATTTTGGAAAAAAAAAGCTTTAAGTGGAACTGTCTGCTCAATAGTTCCAGTAACAGACCACCTGCTTTATTGGGTGCATACCCAAGAGGCAATGTGCAGTATTTTTTATGACATCTCAAAGCCTCTTGCCAGTCTATCTCCTTGCTCATAATCTATTAGATCATTGGTGCTTCATACCCAGTATTTCTTATCACATTTCTCATGGTATTGGGTGGGGGTTACTTGGTAGTCTCTTTCCTCTTCGCTAATCTGTTTGGTCATCAAGGTGCCATGCTGAGAAATTCTTCATGTATTTAATTCAGGTTAATGGAGGTTACTTGATGCAGCTCATCTTCTCTCCCATAACCTATTATGTCATTGGGGTGCCATGCTCAGTATTTCTTGTCATAGCATCTCTCATGGCACAGGGGTTTACTTGCCAGCAACTATCTCTTTTCGAAGTAACATGCAACATATTCTACTGGGTTACATGGTATCAGCAACAAGGAACAACCTCTCGACTTACCTATAGCTGAAAGTCCCAAATAGATTGCTTTGTTACAAGGCTGAAAGCAGAGTGGATTCATGCCTTTTGTAAAGGCATTTGTTTTAGCTGCTGTTTAAACTTGTTTTGTCTAATTCCATTCTCTATGCTGTTTAACTGTTTTGCCACTTATACTTCTTCATACATTTTAGAAAATCATAAAAAATTAACTCTGGAAGAAAAAAAAAATACAGAAAGAAAATATCTAAGTAAATTTTCTGGTTAAATTTCTACTCGGTCCTTTCAAATATAAATTCAATATAAAGCAACTCAAGAAACTGACATTAATATAGTTTAACAAGCTGATTCCTTTTAACGGCATATGAACCCAGCTAGGCTTATTTTATTAGTGAATCACATTCATTGTAAGTTTATATTTACATTTTTTTGTGTAGTTGTTTCTTAAGAGGTTTTTTTTTTGGTACACAGATCTGTGGTATCAAGTATTCCTATCTAAATACAAACAATCATGAGGGAGTCTCTATAATGTAGTGGATAACATGCGGAACTTCATCATAAATTCAATATAAAGCAACTCAAGGAGATGCCCGTGGTGTAATGGTTATCATCATAGGAAATGGACAGGACGACACGAGTTCAAATCCTGGACGAGATTGATTGTATTTCGCATAGCACTAATACCCTTGGGAAAGGTATGAATCCAATTATTCTCCCTCCAGCTATGGGTAAATAGTAGGGCAGACTAGGTTCTTCAGCCTTGGTGAGGCAACTAGTCTAGGAGAAGGAATACTCTGAATTCAAACCTGTTAAACTCCGCTTAAAAATTGACCTTGTGTCATATCCTGCCCGAGCAGAGGGGTTGGTAAATATGATAAAGAAACTCAAGAAAGGCAGAGAAATGTGATTCATGCAGTGCCAATCTGTTTATAGTGTTGAAGATAGCGTTTATGCATCATCTCCTGTATGAAGCTTATGTTATTAGCCCGATTAATTCAAGAGTATTTGAATCACTGAATATGATGTGATATAGTTAATATTTCTTAAATGTTTTTTTTGTTTTTTTCAAGAAACTTTTTGTGTTGAAAAAGTTTAATTCATTCATCATGGTCTCCATACTTCCCCAAGAAACAAGGGCAGTGACAGAACTTCAACAACTTGAATTTTTTTTTTTTTTTTTTTTTTTTTTTTTAAATCTCTCCCATATATATATATATTTCATTAAGAAAAAACACAAACCGGTCACATTAGGATTATAGATTTATTTTCATCCTGTTATGTGTTTTTGATAAAATCAAAAACATGAAAAAAAATTAACAGGACTTCTTGTTAATTTTTTTCGTGTTTTTTGATTTTATCAAAAACACATTACAGGATGGAAATAGATTTATAATCCTAATGTGACCGGTTTGTGTTTTTTCTTAATGAAATTATTGCTCTGTAATGTCTGTTACATTGAGCTCTTTACCAGGAAAATTTTAAATGTTCACTTTTGAAAAGTTTTCTTGTCCTGATGGAATTACTCCCAACTCCGGTTTAACTAGACCAAAAAATATTTATACATATACGCCAACCCCTCCACTCGGGCAGGATATAACACAAGGTGTTTTTAAGCGGAGTTTAACAGGTTTGAATTCAGAGTTTTCCTACTCCAAGACTAGTTGCCTCACCAAGGCTGAAGAACCTAGTCTGCCCTACTATTTACCCATAGCTGGAGGGAGAATAATTGGATTCAAAATTTTCCCAAGGGTATTAGTGCTATGTGAAATACAATCAGCCTCATTCAGGATTTGAACTTGTGTTGCCGTGTCTGTTTCCTATGATAATAATCATTACACTATATATATATATATATATATATATATATATATATATATATATATATAGAGAGAGAGAGAGAGAGAGAGAGAAAGAAAGAGAGAGAGAGGGTATTGATCATTCATATCAGATACTCCTACACCTTGGATTTCCTCCTTAGATCATATAAAGAAAAAAAAAATATATATATATATACATACACACACACACATACATACACACTGTATTTCTCAGTGTGTCTGTTACACAGTAGTAATATAATATTTATATATTTTCTGAAGGAGCACTGCCATGAAATGTCAGAAGCTATCAATGTGTGATCATCAAAAATGCTTTTTAAGTAAAAGACAAATAAACGCTGCTTCCTACTGCCAACTCCCTAGACAAAATACCTCAAAATAAACTTCCCATCATATCTCTGAAGGGTTACTTATTCCTTTTAATGACATGTCAACCAGTTTGGGATTATTTTATGCCAAGAGGTTAGAGAACTGGGATATTTTATATCTATATTTTTAGAGTAATTTAAGAGTTATTTACACACAGTTATATATTTACCAACCCCTCTGCTCGGGCAGGATATGACACAAGATCAATTTTTAAGCGGAGTTTAACAGGTTTGAATTCAGAGTTTTCCTTCTCCTAGACTAGTTGCCTAACCAAGGCTGAAGAACCTAGTCTGTCCTACTATTTACCCATAACTGGAGGGAGAATAATTGGATTCATACCTTTCCCAAGTGTATTAGTGCTATGTGGAATGCAATCAGTCTCATCCAGGGATTTGAACTCGTGTCACCATGTCCATTTCCTACGATGATAACCATTACACCACGGGCACCTCCAGTTATCTGATATCAAGTATTCCTATCAAATACAAATAATATGCAAACAGACCTATTTGACCCATACATGGAAACCTAACAGGGTGGTCTTATATTTTTGTCCAAGGTTGTACACACACACACACACACACACACACACACACACACACACACACACCATAAATTCCTGCAAATAAGTCAACCTTTTAAGATTGAAAAAAAGTCTCTACAAAACTAAGAGTTAGCAGGGCAAAAATCCAAATATTTACCACAGAATAATCAACCAGTGGGGTAAAAATTTAGAGATATTATTCATATAAGGAGAAAATGCAAACGAGTGCATAAAAAGTGCTTAATACTCCTAGGGGAAGGCATCTTTCTCTTTCTATATATATTTATGATACACTCACAGATACAATATATCAAACATTAAATATATGTGGGTATGAATATTAATGCTATACACATATGCATAGTGTTAAATATGTGAGATATATATATATATATATATATATCACATACATACCATACAGACATTTACATATTTAACATAAAATATGCATGTGTATGTCTGGCATACATATATGAAAATCTGATAACAAGGTAATCCAAGTGGAGGGAGAGATTTATTAAGAAGTCGACACTATAGCGTTTCGGTTCTACTGAACCATCATCAAGGCCGTCTTTCATACATATGAATTTTCTATAAACAAAAGAAAATAAGACAGTGGCAATAATTTCAGTCATATATATATATATATATATATATATAGAACTGAAATTATTGCCAGACTGTTTTGTTGTAACACAACTCTTCAGTGTGGCAAGGCATGTGAGATGTTTTAAGCTGGGATCAAAACCCAGCTAACTTTACGCCAGTCAGATATTTTACCCCAAAGCTATTGTCCCTTTCAGCATAAGCAAAGGAATTTTTTATGTATATATTCATTTATATATACACTTATCAGCTACCAGAGAGCTCAATTCATGAGAAGAACTTTAAATTTATGCATATGTGGTAGCCAGCAATTTCACAGATGAGTGCTCAACCATGGCCGTCGCTATAATAGCATTATGGTATTATAGCGACGGCCACGGCTCAACCCATGTGGGGAAGCATACACACACACACATATATATATATATATATAATTAAATTGCGGGTACAGGAAAATTTATATACCATTGGTAATTACAGTTGGGGAACTAGATAAAACAATGAAGGACCTTTTCGTCCAGCTCTTTTCAAGTATTAAACACCGGAAATTCAATAAAAACGGGGTATATATATATATATATATATATATATATATATATATATATATATATAAGTATGACCAGATTATATATACGCACACTATACACACAATTATATATCCCTATTTACCAACCCCTCCACTCGGGCAGGATATGACACAAGGTCAAATTTTAAGCAGAGTTTGACAGGTTTGAATTCAAAGTTTTCCTTCTTTTAGACTAGTTGCCAAACCAGGGTTGAAGAACCCAGTTTGTCCTATTTACCTATAGCTGGAGGGAGAATAATTGGATTCATACCTTTCCCAAGGGTATTAGTGCTATGTGAAATGCATTCAGTCTCGTCCAGGATTTCAACTTGTGTTGCCGTGTCCATTTCCTACGACAATAACCATTACACCACAGGCATCACCACAATTATATATCTAATTTGAATATATACATGAGTGCACAACATTAATGTAAGTAAAGTTAGCCACCATAGTCAAAGGCAACTCGAAGGCTCCCTTTTCAACAGCTACTACACCGAGATGTAGGGGAGGGCACAACTTTTTTCCCTGGATTGATCCACTTTACCCTTGATACGCACCTTATAATGCTTAATGTTAAGCAAGGTGGCATCAAGTACCATTTTTTTATTCTTTGGTACGACTCGACTTGGGATTGAACACTGGTCTCCCTGCCATTGGGAACGATCTAACCATTATGCCATCAATGTATGTAACCATATATATTAGGTTTCGTTTGGTTTCTTTGTTTAATGGCAATGTTTAATCAATCAGTCAAGGGTTATTTAATGCCAATCTATCTTTGTTACTATTTAAACAATAGCAGGGTGAGGGGTAAAGGAGATCATCCTTTCTTAAGAGTATTAGTCTGAAAGTGAATGTAATAATTGATTGAGTTCAAACTTGTTAACTTAGATATCACTGTCCAATATGTCAGCCAGTTCACCACAGCATCTCCCTCCCTGCATCTGTGCGTGTGTGTATATATAAGTAAAAAATAAAGTTGGCGACCTTAGTCAAAGGTGACCCGAAGGCTCCCTTTTCAATAGCTACTACACCAAGGCACTGCTCCTTTCCCTAGACTGGTCTCCACTTTACCCTTGATCCCTACCTTATAATGTTGAGTGTTAAGCAAGGTTGCATCAAGTACTATTTTTCGAGTCTTTGGTATGACTCGACCTGGGATATAAAAATGCTATAAAAATTTGTTTAATCTGAATGTGTATTATACATGTATATTAATGCTAGGTAAACATTTAGCATTTCATATATATATATATATATATATATATATAGTTTGTTCGTGCTTTTGAATTTTTCAAAAACGCGTAACAGGATGGAAATAAATTTATAATCCTAATGTGACCGGTTTGTTGTTTTTCTTATTATAGGTCTGGAACTTAGTCTAACGTAAAGTTGGACGGTTTCGATTCCGGTTTCGAGCATCCTGTGTGTCTAGCCACACTGAAGAGTTCTGATAGAACGAAACAGTCTGTCTGTGGATGACAATATATACGCTCCTCCATGGGGGTTGAGCACTCTGGTGAAGCAATTTTCGGCCGCCGTTAGCATAATGCAAAGCTCTTCGCAAGAATTGAGCACTCTGGTAGTTGATAGGGTATTAAAAATGTAAACAAAGGCTGCTGCTGCTGTTGCTAAAGTAAATACCTTTAAAAAATTCTCTAAGCCAATGTGGTCCACTTGGTGGCCGAGAGGTCTGGAACTTAGTCTAACGTAAAGTTGGACGGGTTTCGATCCCGGCTTCGAGCATCCTGCGTGTCTAGCCACACTGAAGAGTTCTGATAGAACGAAACAGTCTGTCTGTGGATGACTATATATATATATATATATATATATATATATAAATAAAAAATACCGAATAGTTATTAATGCATTTATCAGAAAATATGTAAGCAAGCGTATTGCATATAAATGTACATATAATTAAAAATAATCTCAAGTTACCAGACTTATTTCACAGGAAAGACTTTTAAACAATGAGAAAAAAAGTATAATACATAGAATTCTTGTGTAATGAATGGCCATGAAACTTTCTTTATTAATATCAATAATTAGTCAATCAAGTTTATCTTTAAAATACAAAAAATATCTTGCAATTCTTTCAAGATTTCTCAGCAAAAAAAGATGAATAAAGACTTTCATTGCTGGGAATTCTAAACAGATTTCATAGAATAATCCCACAAGTTTTCTGTTTGTACTTTGTTTCAGGTTTTGTCTACTGTGCAGCAAATAGGAGTCAGTCGGTCACTGTCTGTGAGGAAAGCAACACCAGAAAACTAGAAATGGCATGCCATTCTGCTTGGCATTCATGCCAGAAGCTGCAATACAAAAATTTCAGCGTGTTTGGGTTATCAATCTGAGGACATTCATACTGATAAAAACCAAAAACCCAGTCCACATCATGGTGTTTAGGGTGGTCAATGGTGACACTATGCCACCATTCATCTTTCCACATATGGCTTCAGACTCAGGACAGAGGCCTACATCAAGTACCTGGAGGAGGTTGTGACACCTAGGACTGAGAGGGTGGCTACTGGAAAACCTGACACCTGGCAACAGAACACTGAGCCATGCCACACAAGCAAGAGAACACAGTGTTGCCAGTGAGAAAATTTCTGCAGCCATATCACCCCTAACTTTTGGCCATCTAGCCTCCCCCAGAATGCAATCTCCTGGGTTATTTGTGCAGCATGGCTAAACAAGAGACAAACAAAACTCTGTGCATTAACAAAGCTGAACTGAAGGCAAGGATAACAGCAGCACTTAGCAATTTAAACAACGAGACTGTTGTAAAAGTTTGCAGATTTTAAAGTCATCTGGAGACCATGGCTGGAACTAATGATAATTTCTTTGAATAAATTCACTCAATAGTATTTTAAAATTTTCTTATCTGATAAAGTAAGATGTCAGAATTATTTTCCTTTCCGTGGAATTCAGACAACAATTTACCAATCACCACCTATCATCATCATCAAGATGTGTTAAGAGTACAGATTCATTTAAATCTCATGCCATCTGTCCCTATCAGCGATCACTCTTGGTAAGTCCTCTAAATGGCATCCAGTGTCAGC
Source organism: Sepioteuthis lessoniana (assembly GCA_963585895.1). Taxonomy (NCBI): domain Eukaryota; kingdom Metazoa; phylum Mollusca; class Cephalopoda; order Myopsida; family Loliginidae; genus Sepioteuthis; species Sepioteuthis lessoniana. The sequence continues at coordinate 121,544 of CAUZXS010003032.1, read as the reverse complement.
ACAGAGAAGATATATGTAAGTTTACACTGGTCAGCCAATGTTGCTCATGAATTTGATCTTTCTTCATCAGAGCACCAAGTATGCCTTGATTGTCTTAATTGGAAAGTTTGTGAGATGGAAGGTAAGTAGCCATAGAGCTGCTATTTTGTAGGGTGCTGCTTCCAGGATTTTTTGAAAACAGCCAACTCCTTGTGGAGTTCTCATCTACCTTTTTCTCTAGGCATTTCATTAAAGTCTAAGTAGCGCTACCATACAATAACATTGACACTGTTCAACTTAAAAAATGCTCATTTCATTTTGTTAGATCAAATATCTACATGGTCATTAACTTGTCAATAATAGTTGATGCTTTACCAATGCATCTATTTCAGTAGATAGGATATTGCTACCAAGGTATGTGAACTGAAATGACGAGGCTATAATTCTCAGTGAGTGTTTTATTTAATATATTTTGAAGCACCTAACTATATTTCTACCCTAACTATATGAGTCAACGCTTAAAAATTGAAGCTATTCTCTTTAGAATAAACAATTTGTTAGTTTATATTAAACTCCAATACTAATTTCTATTTATTCAACAATATTCTATACAAAATACTAATTTTTTCCACTTAGAAAAAATATCAACAATTCAGACTTTATTGAAATTTAGCACAAAACAGGTTCTAATATGTTTTATACTAAGTTTCTCTGTATTTCCATAGTGAGGAAGCTAGCTAAACCAAGATTACAAGTTCTAAAACTGAGTGAATAAGATATTTCAAGTGTGAAGATAACTAACCTTATAAAATTACTGAACAATAATCTACTCAATTTTTTTATGTTGCATTCAGTTATAGTAATTTATGTAGCTCTTTGCTTCGATGTGGCACAAGGCCGAATAAATGGGGCGCCCAATGAGACTCAAAATCACTTGTGTAGGTTTGCTAGTCTAGTTTGCTAACTGTTACACCACCAAAGGTGCCCTTTGTATTCCGTTATAAGTCAGGAAAATTCCAAACATCAGGTTTCTGTACTCTTAATTTTTTCCTCCAATGCTTTAATCAATCTTATAAATTTATTTTTGGTTTATTTAATGGCATATCAATTCCTTATGGGTTATTTAATACCAATACTTGATTTATTTGTAAATATTTGATTGTTATAACTATTTACAATGCTTTATTGCACTTGTCAATAGTCTTTAGTATACATTTGTATGGTTTCAAGTATTTCTATCCATTACTAATGATTTTTACACAATTATACGGTTTCAAGTTATATTGTTATTTCAGTTGGTTTGTTGGTTATGTTTTATAGCATATCAACACTTGAAGGTTATTTAATGCCAAATGATAGATCTATGTGTGTGTGAGTGTATGTATGTATGAGTGTGTGATTTGTAAACAAATAGTTTGTAGGAAACATTTCTAAACAAGCTAGAGCTCATTTGTTTTTGGCACACAGTTGAATGATTCTAAGTATTGCTATGTATTAAATAATTCAATTATCATTTGTGAGGACACAGTTAAATGATTTCAAGTATAAAAAATGATTAAACAGTTTTATTTGATCCATAGATGGGACCCTAATACAACCAAGAGGTACTCCACATTCCCCAAAGCTCCAGGATTGGAGCCTCACCATCAGAAGGTTTAATGTCATATCAAGATATTCACTGGTTTAGTTTGGTGGCATATCAACCCTAGTAGATTATTCAATGCCAAATCCATTTTTATACATATAAACTTCTATTTCAAACAACTCAGTTTAACATAAGTATACAGTGAAGTTCTATTTGACCCATAGATAGGATCCTATCAGGTGCTACCACTCCGAGACAGAGTGGACCTGGGAGTAATGGCAATGAAGGAGAGCTCCAGCATTACTGGAACTTCACCATCAGATTGTTTATTGTCATATCCAGGATATTCATTAGGAGAGTATTACCCCTTTGTAGAGAAGCAGTTGGTGTATTCAACAGCTCCAGCTGATTGGGCTACTTTCCTATTTAATAACACATTTTATATTTGCACAGTTATATGGATACAAGTATTCCTATCAAATATGAATAATTTTAGTTTAGACTTTAACAGGCACTATCATACTGGGTCAGCATGGACCTGGAAGCAATGGTAATTAAGAGGTACTCGACACTCCCCAGAGCTCCAGAACAACCTGTTTTGGGCCAAGTTTCTCAATTTCCATAAAGAGGAAACCAGTTAGCACAAGACCTACAACTATGAATGAACAATATATTTTAAGAGCTAAAAGATATTTCAAGTAGAATGATACTTAAGATAACAATTAACTCTGTGGGAAGCTAAAAAAAAAAAAATAGTTACATAAGAAAATATTTTAAAACTACTAAAAAATAAATTATTCTCTATCCTTTAGAGTATTCAGACTATCGTCTTCATCTTCACTATTATATTCACAACATTTCAGCCAATGTGTCCTTTGGCCTTCTTCCGGTGTTTCTTATTCTTTAGAATATTCAGACTATTGTCTTCATCTTCACTGATGCATCTTGTGGCCTTCTGGTGCTTCATGTCGAACTTAGGAGCCCAAACAGAACTTCAAACTGAACACTTTATTTAATCCGGGAAGGGGGGATAGATTGTTTAATTCCCGTTAAACATGATCAGGTATGAATGTTAAGCTATAGCAAATAATCCTTGTTATTTAACTGCAGTCAGGATCAAACCTGCAACTTCCAGATGATTTCATTAAAAAAAAAAATTTTTTTTAAATTTGCAATATGAGCTAAGGTGGAAAAAAAAGTCATACACAATAGTGAGTAGCAGTATCTCATGGGTTGATGTTCTAAAAATTCACACTGAACTGTCCAGTCGGACACATGGCACATTAGATATAGGCATTTGATTGAAAAGTGCTTAGAAGTGAAATGATAGAAATTAACAAACTTCATCTCAGAAAATTTAAACAGATGACTTAACTTGATTTATCAAAGCTGTATCCACAGCTTTAAGTCTCGAAAATCCTAAACATCAGGCTGTGTATTCTATGTTTTAACATTCACCTTATTTGAGGTTTTTTTTTTTTTTTGGCGTTTATTTCATCTTGTCAACCTGTCTAGGGTTATTTTATGCCTAAAAGGTTAGGGAATTGCATTCATTAGAGATTTATATTTACATTTTAACAGTGCTATCAAATAATTTTTAAACAGATCTATTCGACTCCAGATAGAACTCTAGCAGGTACTACCACTCTGGGTTAAAGTGGACCTGGGAGTAATGACAATACTTTACACATCTCTAGAACTGGAGCCTCACCATCAGATAGAATTTAGTGTCATACACAGGATAGCCTCTTTTTGCAAGAATGAGGGGGTCTTGCCACTTCAAAAGGAGTACAGTCAGCATATTCTAATTTTCACCAACAGAGTTAATATATTTTTAGCATGAGTCTATTAACCCTTTTTTCTAGGAGATAGTTCACAGTTTGACAAGTCACAGGTTAAAGGAACTTTGTTGTTTTTAATTACTTTTGTTGCAGAATAATTTATAATAATTTGATTGATTTTAATGGCATGTCAACCCATCTTGCATTATTTTATGCTTAGAGGTTAAGGAATCATGTTCATTGTACATTCATATCAACATTTTTCGTGTAGTTGTTTAAGGATTTTTCTTTGGTACACATGACAGATACAAATCCTTTTTTAACCAGATCTATATGAACCATATATTGGGCCAGAGTGAACCTGGGAGTAATGGCAATGAAGGTTTGCTTTGGTTTGGTTTTATGAACTATCAACCATTGTTGGTTATTTAATGCCAAATCCTGTTTTTACATATATATATTAAGTGTATGGTTTGTAAATGCATTTTGTAGATGAACAGTTAAATGATCAAACAGTTCTATTTCTAACAATTCAATTTAGCATGAGTTAAAGTTAAATGGTTCCAAGTATTGCTATCACTAAAAATTCAATTAAACATCAGTCATTTGTTTACACACAATTAAATCATCAAACAGTTCTATTTCTTACAATTCAATTTAGCACGAGTCAAAGTTAAATGGTTCCAAGTATTGCTATCTATCACTAACAATTCAAGCAGTCGGTGTACTCTACAGCCCCAGCCAACTGGGCGATAAGGACTTTTGAGGAAATAGTATTAAACAAGCATCTCAACGTTACAATCATCAATCAAATTAAGTAAATGCCTCTGGATTACCAGACTGGCTTTGTAAAACTCTTTCTTGTTTCCAAAATTGAAAATTAATATCCTGACTAGGACTTAAACACATTAAAAGAAATAATACTGTGTAACATGTGACCCTCGACCGAGCCGTTAATCAAGAGATGCACCTGTGTAAATAAGCGAAAGAACAGCGAAACAGGTGCATCCAGTCAAAGATATCAGATTATCACCTTGAAATGGTTGAATTTGGTGATAGTGGGAGATGTGTACGCCCACGGAAAGCAGGTAGGCGTCAAACAAAAATATAACCAGGACACAGACAGCAGTCAGTTCCAGTTGGAGATAGGATGCCAGCGGAGTGAGAACCAGCTCCAGACAGAGGGCTTGGGCCCTCAGTGACCCACGGTTGAGCAGTCCAGCCAGGACGCGAAAGAAGTGCTGCTATGGTCAGAAGAACTTTTGATCAATATGTAACGGTCTGTCCTCGTCTCCAACTCACCTCTCACACACAAGAAACATCAAACCCTTTCGAGAATAAAGAGTGAGAGGTATATTTTTATAATGAAGTGTATTCGTTCGTTCATTGAAGTCATCAATATTGTTGACTATGTTTCCGCTTATATTTGTATATGTATGCGGCTATACAAGTGTAGCGTCATACAAAAAAATATAAAATACTTCAAATAGCTCACTTGAAAGATAACTGCAGTAATGTTTTTTTTAAAAAAAAAAGTTAGTCGTGTAGGAATTACTTTCACTATCTAAATGAGAATAAGTTCCGGTGACCATTTTTGTTTTATTTATAAACTTTTATACAAAAAATAAATGTCCAATCAAAAAATATTGATTTCCCCATGATGAAATCTCAGTAAGAAAGTGTTGCTTTTTGGAGATATAAATTTGTTTTTTTGTTTTGTTTTTGCTTGTTTTGTGTATTTTACGTCATATCAACCTCATCGGTCATTTAATGCCGAATCAAAAAGAAAATAAGTCTGAAAAGAAATTCAGAGGAGAGGTCTTAGGAATTAATGATAAACTTTAGATAATTAGTTGGTTATTTGCTGGGTTTTTTTTTTTTTTTTTTAGGAGTTTATTTGTAGGGAATTCTGATAAAATAAAATTTGCGAAACAGGTTGGAAAAGGGATCAGTTTGTTAGAATATATCTAGTAAAGAAAGGGTTTATAGAAGTAATTTGGTCTTATTGTAAATTTCTTTAGATTTTTGTGTATAACTTTACTGTTTTTAGAAATGATATCACATTATTTATTTCGGTGTTTTGGAACAGTTCCTTCATATTATTTGCACTATATAAGGTTTTTCTTATATGGCCTAGGTCGGTACATTTGATGAGAATGTGCTTCATGGTGTATTTGGTCTGACATGCATAACACATTGTTGTTTTTCTTCGAGTAAATAAGAGTGTGTTATCCTTGTATGACCTATCCGGAGTCTGAAGAATGTAACCTCCTCTTTTCGTTTTTTTTTTTTTAAAGCTTTGCTTCCATTCCCCCAGTGTGGGTTTAATTTCTAATAATTTATTATTTTTATTATTGTTCCTTTTCGGTTGATTCGACGCTGCTTCGTAGGTACGTGAATTTGTCTACTAGTTTAAGTGGGGCTGCGTGCAATCCTGAACAAGTCCTGGCAGCAGCACCCCACAAGACACCAACTGTACGGCCACCTGCCCCCTATCACGAAAACTATTCAAGTTAGACGAATCAGACATGCAGGACACTGCTGGAGAAGCAGAGATTTACTCTTATGGATCCCCACACATGGCCTCGCAAAAGCAGGACGACCAGCTCGAACGTACATTCAGCAGCTATGTGAGGATACAGGCTGTTGTCCTGAAGACCTACCTAGGGCGATGAAGGATAGGGAGGAGTGGCGAGAGAGAGTCAGGGATATCCGTGCTACCAGCGCGATATGATGATGATGATTATTGTTCCAGTGTTGTTGTCTTTGGTATACTATGTATTTACTTATTTTCATTTTAAAGTCTGTATATGGTATTTTAAATTTCTTTTCAGTGGTTAGGTTTATAGTAGACCTGGTTGCTTTATCCGCTTGGTCATTTCCACTGATGCCAGTCTGACTTGGGACCCAACATATCTGTATATCATTGTCATTTGATAAATTCTTCAATTTACAAAGTTTTCTTATTATTAATGGGGGATCAAATTTCCTGTTTTTTAGTGATTCCAACACTGTAGTGAATCTGAAAAGATGATGAATTTGTTATTTCTTGATTCTGAGATGCGATCAAGAGCCATAGTGATTGCACAAGCTTCTGCACTGAATATAGAGATATCATTTGGGAGATATTTTTAAAAAAATTTTCCTTTATGTATTGTAGCACATCCTGTTATTTTATCCACTTTAGATCCATCTGTGAAGATGTGCAAGTGTTTAAAATATTTCTCCTTAACTTTTTTCAATTCCCCTTTGAAAATTAGTGGATGAGTTTTATTTTTGTGGAATTTACAAAGTGTTGAGATTATGTTTGGGGTCCTTATAATCAATGGTGGAATATCTGGTATGATTGTTTTAGGGATTGATATAAATTTGGTAATCACTAACAAATTTGCCATTTAAACAAAAAAAAAAAAAAAAAAAAATCGCTTTTCAATCAAGAGATGAGGCATTTTTTTTTCTCTTAAATATGACTTTTTTCTTTTTTTGAGTGCATAAAAGTTAGTAAATGAATTTTTATCTGAATTGTGAATATAATTAAAACATTACTATATAATTTCTTTTTAACATTCATTCAACCATTTTCCAAGTGTGTTATTTGGAATAATTACCCAAAGAGATGTTTTTGGAACAAATCTTGTTTTATATAACTTGCATTTTTAAAAATTACAGCTCCATATAAATTAATGTGCTTACAACTTAAGGAATAGTGTAAATTATACCTTTATATTTACACTTTCATGTAATTGTTTTTTTTTAAGAGTTTTTTAATAGTTATATGATATCAAGTATTCCTATCTAGTAAAAATAATTTTCACAGTTGTATGGTTTAAAGTATTCCTATCTAATACTAATATTTATATCATTTCAAGTAATTACTTCTATTCAATAATAGTTATTTCTTTGCACAGTTATATAGTTTCAAATAATTAATAATAATAATCCTTAGTGAACAATTTTAGCTTCAAGTAATTCTAAAAAATGATTTACACATTTATGATATCAACTAATCCAATATAATATTTTAAACAAATCTATTTGACCAATAAATGGGACCCTAATAAGTACTACTCCAAGTCAGAGTGTACCTAGGAGTAATGGTAATGAAGGAGGACTTCATACTCCTCAGAACTTCAGAACTGAACCCTGCCATCACATGCAGTTTACTGACATACCCAAAACACTAGTTCTATTTGACCCATAGATGGTAATCTATCAGATATAACCACTCAAGATCAGAGTGGACCTGGGAGTAATAGCAATGAAGAGGTCCTCTACATTCCTTAAAGCACCAGAACTGGAGTCTCAAAATCAGATGCAAGTTAGCGCCATACAGGACACTCCTTAGTTGAGGAATATGTATTAGTGCCACGGTAAAATCAGTGTTTGCATATGTCATAGTAACTAAGGCAAGTTTTTAAAAAAACAAAAACAAAAAAGAAACATCAATGACCTTGAAAAGACAACTAGTTGTTTTAAAAATTGAATGTCAGTGACTGGGAGAAGAGAACACTTTTCCTTGCAGGGAAAGTTAAGAGTGAATTGTGGGTAAAAAGCTGAATGTTTTATCAGCAGACAGGATGTAGTCCCATGGGGGTGAGGAAAGGGAGAAGGTATTCCAGGCTCAAAGGTTATAGTGCAAAGGTAGTGAGATTTGCAGCGTGTTGTTACCTTGTGTACAAAAAACTGCCAAGGGCAATTTGTTAAAAAATTGATTCCATTTAAAGTTTTTATCGTGAATTAGTAGCTGGAAAATTAACTTTTCTTCAGAAGAGAAAAAAAAAAAAAACAATTTCAGACAGACCTACAACCTCTTACTCTCCCCCACCTTAACAGATTGCAACCTTCAAATACAGTGTGCACATGGGCACAGTTCATTTACAGGGACAGTTTATTCATGGATTTTATGTCTGAGAAATATCAGGTTTCTTTTTTGTTGTTGTTATTGTTGTTTTTGTTACAGAAGTGAGGTGGAGAGGAGGTGAAGAAAAGCTGTGAGTCTAATAAGACAGCCATTTAAATTTTAAAATACAACTTAACATCCAAGTGATCTATCAGGTCACCTATTGAAAGATAAAATAATACATTCCGATGTGACCAGGGGGAACATTTAATTTTCTTTAAGGGTCATTTTGGGAGTGCTCGGCTATCATGGTAAGAAATGGACACGGCAACTAAAGTTCAAATCCCAGACAAGGCTGTTTGCATTTCACTTAGCGTTAATACTCTAAACAATGGGTACAAATCTAACTATTCTCCCTTAAGCTAAGGGTAAATAGTAGGACAGACTGGGTTCTTTAATGTCAGTATGGCAACCAATCTAAGAGAAGGAAAACTGAATTCAAACCAGCTAAACTCTGCTTAAAAACTGATCTTGTGTCATAGGGGTTGGGTATAAATACATGCTATCATTTTGCTTGATAACTAAAACAAAAAGTTTATTACCCTGTAGTTGCAGAACATTTGGCAACAAATTCAATGGCTGGAATGAACTTTTGACAATAAAATAAAAAAGCTTTTAAATAAAAAGAAAATTATTGGAGTTCCAGGGTTAAATCCCAGGTCGAGTCATACCAAAACTCAAAAAAATGGTACTTGATGCCACCTTGCTTAGCACTAAGCATTATAGGGTAAGGATCAAGGGTAAAGTGGAGCAATCCAGGGAAAGGAGTAGCGCCCTTCCTACACCTCTGTATAGTAGCTATTGAAAAGGGAGCCTTTGGGTCACCCTCGACTAAAGTCACCAACTTTACTTACAATTACAATACACGATTGACATTCGGGGAGGGCATAAGATCATACAAGTGTATTTGTAAGAGAATTTTTTTTATTCACCGATACTTCTGAAAACGACTTTTCCTGAAATTTTAAAAGCAATAAATTTCTTTTTCTTTAAATTAATTTCAGGATTAGGTTATATTAAACAAGAGAATCTTCTGATGGTGGGGGTATATCACACAAGATCCAAAATTTTTAAGTAATGTGGACATTTCATCTCACCCTCACACAACAAAAGTTGCTCTCTACACCAAATAAATTAAAGAACCAAAATTTTTATAAAGACAGGGTTACATTTTCAGATCTTTTTTTTTATTAATTTTTCTTGTTAATTATTCATATTCAGCTTTTTTTTCCCCCATTTCTTTCATTCTGTCTTTCTATTTCTCTCCCTGTTCATTATTATTTACTAAATTTGGGTCAATCTGGAATGCTGGCTCAGATTGCCACTGGTCACTCATCTAAGTGCTGAGCAGACTCATTGCTGCTTAACTTTAGGGATCTATCAGGTACTTGTGCTTTCATTAATACTTTCTGTTGGTCCCCATTTAGCCTAATGATATTGCCATCTGAATTTGAAAATTTATAGGCACCTCAACAACCTGTCAGGACATCTATTGAAAGATAAAATAGTACATTCTGACAAATATTAATTTTTTTTTAAACGGTAACTACAGGGGCGGAAACGGGACTAGTGCTACTTGTGCCCAGCACGACCAATAACTTGGTCAATGTTATTCAAAATGGATTAAAAATCATCCATTAATTTCAAGCAAACATACTTAGTCTGATCTCAATTAAATTTTGTATCTATTCAAGTTTCGATAACTAAGTAGCCAAAAGTTCATAAATATATCTGGGAATAATACGACAATGCTGTTTTGAACGGATGGTCTTTGTCCGGCCATCGTCATATCCATTGAACATCCCATAAAATCGGCTATAATGTTGAACACCCGTAATCCGTGCCAGGCACTAGACCCTTATAATAACAGTAATGTTAGAGAAATACGCTTTTGGCTGTAGCCAATAGCAAGAGCAACTCAAAACACCGTGCTCAAAAATATTAGCACAATGTGACTGCTGACAGCTGTCTTGGGAAGAGGGAGAGGGACCGAGAGAGGGGGGATAGCAGATTATAGCTGTTTCCAACGTCATCATCTTCGCTATGGTAAATGTTGGTTAAACAGCATGTTTTAATTCGTTTTTTCACTAACAGATCTCTATTTCTTTAATGAATGTTGCATATATTACATTCTGTAACTAAAATTTGTTTATTTGAATACATTTTCAACAAATAATCTTTATTTTAAGTGAAATTGAAACTACTAGCTGTGTCTGTGTATATTGTCATCAGTTTCTTTATTCTAATAAACATATTTTTCTCGTCATAGTAATGAACATCTTCTCTTTTCTTCTATACTTTTGAAAGGAAAAAAATTATCTTATCTACTGTATTAACAAGACTACAAATTATATAGTATCTTGATTGTTTAAAAAAAAAAACACCATGCAAGGTACGTTTGTCAATCTGTGCTATACAATGGAGAATCCCGCAATAGCAACTATAATGACTTACTTTGGGTCCACGGACTACGGGTTGGGAACTGAAGTTGACAGAGGGTGGGGGGCACGAGTAGCAAAAATAGGCTAGAGTCGCCACTGGGTAACTATCATTTTATTTGAAAAATAAAAGTTTACAAAAAAACAAAGATGTTTATCAAGAGGAATGGGTTGTTTTTTTTTATTCCTCTTTTCTATTTCTTTCATTTCATCTCTCCTTTCCTCCATGAGTTTGTTCTTTCTATTTGTCTCCATGTTCATAATTTATAATTATCATTTGCTTATTAGTCTGGTATGTAGGTTTCAAATTGCTTACAGTACCAGCTGTTAGTAAGTGGCCACCATATATAAGTACTGTGTTTATTTCCCAACCATTCTAAGACAGTCAAGAGACTATGTTTTATCAGTATAAGATGATAGTGATGATGTTCATGGATATGTCATGAGGTCAAATTTTAAGTAGTAGCCCCCACCTACACAAATGTATAGCTAAAAGTGGTGCCAAAAATAACTCTGTTCCATCGGAATTTCCTTTAAAGAATGTCTCAGACTGCTAGTAAACTGTACCACTATTAGTACGACGTACTTTAATCATGACTTGTTCGTTCGTTTTTGTTTTTTTTTTCTTTCCCATTCATTCTATCTTCTCTTTCTCTTTCAACATTCCTTCTTTTCTGAATATCTTTTCGTTTGTCCTAAGTTTTCAACCCGTAAGCTCAATGGGCCAATCAGGTTCTTTCTTTGACCAGTATATTATATAGCTCTTCTTTAACGAAGAACACTTTTGATGTTTTCTATTCTTTTTCTTTAGCTTAAAGTATTTGCTGCAACCTGCAAGGTCTGTTCCTTCTTCACTCCATAGTGATGTTATTGACCCCACATTGTGCAGATTTAAATCAAAGCTTCACATTGCCCAGAGATGATACACCAAAGGAAAAAGTACAAAGACAAGGTTTCAAATAACAACTTGCTCAACAGAGGGGTTGGGTATGACATTTCCAACCTGCTTCCCACTCAGCTCTATAGCAGTGCATCGTACTTTTGTCCAGGTCTCCAACAGACTTGAACTGCTATTTAATTACTGACAACTACTTGGTTGAGTTTTAGATCTCTCATCTGATTTCACACTTATCAATCATGAGGTTGACCTCATGGATATATATTGAGTGCTAAATTCTCTCCCCTTTCAGAAATGAACTATACATATTTAAAAATCGTCTGATTCTTATCCATCAACTCTTGGCCATGCCACAGTGCTACAAATTCAAGTTTATAGCAGACATTTAAAAAAAAAAAAAAAAAAACTTCTAAAAAATATTTTCCCTAAATTTGGATTTTATCATTTTTCTGTGATCTTGAACTTAGAATTTATCACACACCCCCACACACACACTCTCTCTCTCTCTCTCTCTCTCTCTCTCTCTCTCTCTCTCTCCACATGCTTACAAATAGATATACACACACACACACACACACCTAATCTATGGAGGTGCTCGTAGTGTAAAGGTTATCATCATAGGAAATAGATACAGCGACACAAGTTCAAATCCTGGACGAGGCTGATTGCATTTCATATAGCACTAATATTATTATCATTCTCCCTTCAGCTATGGGTAAATAGTAGAGCAGACTGGATTCTTCAGCTTTGGTTAGACAACTAGTCTAGGAGAAGGAAAACTCTGAATTTAAACCTGTTAAACTCAAAACCTGTGACCCTGTGTCACATCCTACCTGTGTGGAGGAGTTGGTAAATACATACACACCTAACCATACGATTAGGCTCACAACTAGAAACATATACCGTCCACATCCAGGAGTCTGCAGTGTCACAAGAGCAGGACTTCTGAAAGTGGTCCATATAGAACCCTGGATGGGAATAAAATTTAGACAGGGTGAATAAAAACACAAGAGTTTTTAGAGTGTAAATTTATAAATCCTTTTATAACAATGATGTATTGTTTACATATAACTCAGGTCATTGAAATGAACAAACAATCTGGCACAGGAGTCGCTGGACCATCTGGCATTCGTGCCAGATGGGGTATTGAAATCAATGGCTGAAAGGCCCCTAGCTTTGGCTGGGCCACCTTCAGTTGGGCAAGCTGCAACCTTAGTCCCCTATGTATAGCACTAGACCTTGTTGTCTAGTTCAAGCTATATCCCGGCATACATGCCCGGATCCAGATTTGGGTTTGTGAAACTGCCTGGTTCATTAGACCCAAATTGCATTTAGTGGGTCAATGAGCAGCATAGACCAGCAGGATTCGAGTCTCGGCTTGTTCCCGACCTTCCCCTCCCCTTTATCTCCACTTTAATCGGCCGTCAGGCTTTTGACCTTGTGTCAAGTCCTGTCTGGTGGGAGGCAGCGACAAATATCAAACACTCTGGCTCTGACGTCATTTAACCTTTTTTAGTATCACAAAACTACATATTCATGATCTCCTCAGTGCCCAACAAACCCATCTTTCCCATTAAAAATTAATTCAAGAATGAAAAGTGCGTTTGCATTTATAGTTTATTGATTCATTTTTTTCACTGTAAACTGTATTAAACACTGGTAAATTAGTAATGTTTTATAATCCAACATTCAATTAATTCACTTAGGAGTGAATGGAAAGGAAATCTGGTTATAAGGGTTGCATCAAGCTTGAGAAACCCTGGCTTAAAGCAACATACAGCAGACCATGCTGGAATTACATTCTATGTGATTTGGCTTTGCTTTTATGCATAGTGAAAGCAAACCATATATCGGCTCTGCTGAAAAATGACACCTGATAAACTGAGCATAATTTCAAAACTCAAAATAATTCAAACTTTTTAGTTTTTTTAAACAAGAGAGACAACTTTATAATTAGCAGTAAATAGTTATTTCCATTGAGAGAGAGACTTAATAATGAGGAAGGGGAATGTGCAAACAGACTCAATATATCATAAATCAGAGATCTTTTCCTATATCAGGTTTATCTTGATTTAATAGATAATTTAGGATAATTTGAAGGTTGAAACAATTGTCATATTAGATTAACATAAGTTTGGTTCATTTAACAGCATATCAACTCCTAATGGGTTACTTAATGCCAAAGTTTTATTCATTTGTAAGCATTTCATTGTAATCATATTTTCAATGTTCCATTACGTTTTTTTGCGCAGTTATGGTATCAAGTATTCCTATCAAATACAAATAATTTGCACACTAATATGTATTAAGAGTGATAAGTATTCCTATCTAATACAAATAATACAAATAATATATGGTTTCAGGGATTCCTATCTAATACTAATAATAAAAACAATTTGTCATGTAGTGGTCATATTTCACCAACAAAAAGTCAATGAGAACTTTTGCTGTAAGTCCAAGAGATGGTTAAACCCAAGACTCGGCAAATTTTAAAGTGTTATTGAATTAGTTAGTGAGAGAGAGATAAGTAACAGTCTAAATTTCAAGGCTAAGTAAAACTTACATTTCCCCCCACCACCACCGCATTGGAGTGAGGCTAAGATTTGTCAAAAAATAGATCTTTTTTGATCACTTCACTCTTTTGAAACCAGTCCAAAAGGAAGTTGTAACAATACTTTCTTAATATGAATAACCTCATCGCTTCATCTCATCATTATCATCTTATCTCTGCCAATTTTCTTTAAGACACAAGTAACACTATATAGTCAAGTAATTATTACTATTTAATTACAATACTCCTTTGTTTGCACATAGCTAAGTAGTTTCAAGTATTTCAATCTAACACTAATAATTTGCAGACAGTCATATGGTTTCAAGTAATAAGATCTATTTGACCAGTAGATGGGACCCTAATATATACCACAACTCTGGGTTAGAGTGGACTTGGGAGTAATGGCAACAAAGAAGTATTCCACACTCACAAGAGCACCAGAACTGGCGCCTCACTACCAGATGCAGACTATCATATAGAGAACACCAAGGTGGAAGGTTATCCCTTCTGTAGGAGTTGCAGTTGACATATTCTAAGTTCTGCAAACAGGACAGACGTAATGACATAACCAATTAAATCTTAATATATATAAATATATATATTGATTGAATTGAAATTTATCAGTCTGCAACTTGCAAATTATAGTCCTTCATTCAATTGTGCAAATTTAGATTAACGGGTTTGGGTGAACTATCCACCTCTCCACATTCCTCTTTTTGTTAATACATAAACGTTAAAAATTCTCAACTTAGTAATTTTTGGGATCTAATGATTGTAGGGAAAGAGTAAAATAAAGTTGGTGACCAGAAGGCTCCCTTTTCAATTGCTACTACACCGCAGTGTAGGGGAAGACACTGCTCCTTTCCCTAGATTGCTCCACTTTACCTTTGATACATACCTTATATTGCTGAGTGTTAAACAAGGAGGTATCAAGTACCATTTTTTGAGTCTTTGGTATGACGTGACTGGGATTGAACCCTGGTCTCTCGGACCATTGGTGAACACTCTACACTCTGGGCCAATGAGCCGGTATCTACCTACATGTAATTTTAAGTAATCGCACTTGATTACAATTGCAAACTCTCTGTGTGTGTATATATATATATATATATATATATATATATATATATTCTCAGTGATTGGATTTTTCAACTAGTTGCTTCCATTTTTTCTTCTTCTCTCTATTTCTGTCTCTGTCTGTCTATATATATATATATATATATATATATATATTCTCAGTGTTTAGGTTTTTCGACTGGTGCCATTCATTTTTCCTTCTCTCTCTCTCTATATATATATATATATATATAAACGCAAGTACTAACACATTTTCAAAGAAAAGAAATTAAAATGTAGAAGGATGGAAAATTTTGGGGAAAAAGTACCGAGAAAACTTAATTCCTTCTCTGTAGAGAACTGAAACACATTAGAAGGAAATGAAATATAAAATAAAGAATATAATGAACATTTGATGATACAAACATTTATGAAATAAACATTTTTTTTTTTAATAAATAATCTCATTATGAACCAATTCAGCTTTTAAAATATTCATTTTTACTCTTTGGACCAACTAGAAAAAAAAAAAAAACTTTATATGCACATCATATATATATATATATATATATATATTTTGTACACACACATTAATACAAGTATATATATATATATATATATATATATATATATATATATATATATACATATACATATATATATATATATATATATATATATATATATATACATACATATCTAAATACACATACATATACACATCTAAACATATACATACACGCATCTAAGAAATAGGAGCTGCCCGAGGTCATCATATTATGAAATTGACAAGTAAAGTTGGCACCATAGTCGAGGGTGACCCGAAGGCTCCCTTTTCAATAGGGTGACCCGAAGGCTCCCTTTTCAATAGCTACTACACCAGGGGGGGGTTATTCCATTCTCTGGATAGCTCTACTTAACACTTGATTCTTACTTTATAGTGCCGAGTGCTATGCAAGGCGGGATCAAGTACCATTTTTTGAGTCTTTGGTTTGACTAGACCTGGGATTGAACCCCAGTCTCCCAGACCATGGGCAAACACTCTACTCATTATGCCAATGGACAAAGTAATCCAAGTTCAAACCCTGGACGAAGCTGTTTGCATTTCATATAGTGTTAATACCCTTGGGAAAGGTATGAATTCAACCCAACAATTCTCTCTCCTGCTATGAATGAATAATAAGGCAGGCTGGGCCCTTTAACCTTGGTATAGCAACTGCTGTAGGAAAAGGAAAACTGAATTCAAACCTGTTAAACGCCACTTAAAAAATTGACCTTGTGTCATATCATCCTTGTGCAGAGTGGTTGGTAAATACACACACACACATATATATATATATATATATATATATATATACACACTGAAGAGTTCTGATAGAACGAAACTGTCTGTGGATGACAATATATGCTCCCCCATGGGGGTTGAGCTCTCTGGCGAAGGAATTGCCGGCCACTGCTGGCGTAATGCAAAGCTCTTCGAAAGAATTGAGCACTCTGGTAGCCAATAGGGTATAAAAAATGTAAACAAAGGCTGCTGCTGCGGCTGTTTCTAAAAATAAAAATACCTTAAAATTCCGTTAGCCAACGTGGTCCGCTTGGTGGACGGGTGGTCTGAAACACAGTCTAACGTAAAGTTGGACGGGTTTCGATCCCGGCTTCGAGCGTCCTGCGTGTCTAGCCACACTGAAAAGTTCTGATAGAACAAAACAGTCTGTCAGTGGATGACTATATATATATATATGTAGGTATATGTACACACAAACATCTACACATATGCACACACACACACACACACACATGTCAAGTACATCAGATTAAGAAAAAAAATTTTTAGAAACTAAATACGAATGCGGATCTATGGTGCATTAATTTTAAGAAAAAAATACTATTAATGTAAAATAAATCATTTGGAGAGAAAAGAAATAAATAAAAGAAAAGACAAAAATGGAAAGTGAAAGAAAGAAATGAAAAAAAATACTGTTAATGTAAAATTGATCATATTTGAAGAGAGAGAAGAAAAGAAATGAGAAAAAAGAAAGAAAGATGAAAGTGAAAGAAAAAAAAGAAATGGCAGGAAATTGAAAGAAGTGAAAGAGAGATGGACAGACATGAAAGAAAGAATAGGAGAAAGTAACAGTTTTTATCATAAACTTTTAATGAAAATGTTAAGAAATACTTTCTAAAAGCTAAAATAATCTTTCATTATAAACAGAACATATTTATTGAATGAAAATATTTTTACATTCAAGTGTCATTTAGAAGAAAAAAAAAAAAATTTATATAAATAAAATTTTACTGATCACAAGGCTCAACCCTTTCACTCCCATCGGGAGACGTGTCAAATTTTATTCTAACCATCAAAACGTACTCAAAGCATAATTTCCTATATCTTAATAAAAAAAAATAAAAATATAAAAAAAGTGAAAATGTTATAAATAAAGCTTATCAGTGAAGACAAGCAGCGTAAAGATTTCTTTTTTAACTATTGCTGAACAATTTCGATCTAAGTTAGTAGTGAAAGGGTTTGATTATATATATCCCTCCACATGACCTAGATGTGACATGGTCAGAGTTTTTAACAGGTTTGAATTTAAGACCTTTCCTTCTCCAAGAAAGGTTGCCAAACCAAGGTTAAAGAGCCCAGTTTGCCCAACTATTTACCTTTAGCTGGAAGGAGAATAGTTGGAGGCATACCTTTCCCAAGAGTATGAGCATTATGTGAAATGCAAACAGCCTCATCCAGGATTTGAACTCTGATCACTATGACCATTTCCTTTGAGAATAATCATTACACCACGAGTGTCTCAAAGGGGTTAATATAACAGATTAGGTCACATGTGCTATTTAAAGGGATTCTAAAAGGGGTCCCATAATGATTGGACACATTTTATTTTCAGTTTTCAAGAGCATGATCAGTTGTCTGCAATTAAAATTGAGTATTTTAATGGATATGCTGAGGAGTTGGGTTTATATATATCTTTAACAGGCATCCAATTTCTTTTTTGTGGATAGTGGACCTTATTGATGTTGTAGACTCCCCAAAAAATTACATATGTAATAGAAGAAAACTTTGCAAACCAGTTTTATAATAGCAGCACAAAGGAAATTCCAACAACATTATAAAGCGTTAGGCACCATCACAAAAGACGATCCTTTATGGTGTTGCTTACTTTCATTATGTAATTGTTATATTCCTTGTTTTCTATTAATATACTGATAATGAGGTTCTGAGTTGGGGGGGGGTTAAAACAACAAAGATGGATGACAACTTACTTTTTGCCAAAGTGATATCAAGTCTAACATCATCTCTATCCAACCTATATTTCCACATGAGACAGGCAATACCAACAAGAAAAAAAAAAATCCCCTAATCAGCCCAAAATATCTCCAAGTGTATTGAACTTACAACCCGTGGCAAATGCCATTGAACTAAGTCCCATGAAATCCACCGGTCAACAGGTAAACATTGTACATACCAATACTCCCGGGAATCTAAAAGACCTACACCATAAAAAGAACTGTTAGTGCAGCAATTGCTTCCGCCAGATAAGGTTCTGAGAAAGACTTTTAGAGATTGGTTTGTCAGCAGATTGGAAGAGCAGTGTATGCAGCACTTGATCACATCAGATGTAGCTCACTTTCATCTTTTTAGCTATGTAAATGAACAAGACTACAGATTTCAGCAAAATCACAAACCATGCACTAAAGATCTTTGCGGTTTCAAGGTAATAGTGTGGTGTGCTGTACTCACAAATACGTCACTGGTCCTTACTTTTTTGAAGACAAACATGATACTGCTGTCATGGTTACTTCTGAATGCTGCAGCCATATGCTCAACACCTTCATTCCCAAATTACAAAAGCTTAGTCTGAGACACAAATACATGCAACAAGATGGCACCACCAGTCATACATCATGAGTGACAAGAACAATTCCTCAGACTCATTTCAAGATTTGGTAATATCCATTGACCATCAATATCATTGGACAACTTTCTGTGGTTGTAAAAAGGTGTTTACAGGAAAGTTTTCCATGGATCTCTAGATAAAACAAAGCATCTGTAGAAAGGTTACAGCCATTCCAATTGATATGCTAAGCCGCACTTTGTTTGAATTGAGACAGACATACAGAATCTATGAATGTTCTCTTTGTCATAGTGAACATTTAAGGTATATTATATTCAAGTCTTAGAATACGCTGACTGTATTCTTATAAGGCACCCCTAAATATAAACATACAACGAAGACAATTCCCTAACCTGTAGGCATAAAATAACCCTAGATAGAGTGATATGCCATTAAAAATCATTAGGATCATCATCATCATGTTGTGCCGCTAGCACAGATATCCCTGACACTCTCTCTCACCACTTCTCCCTATCGTTCATCGCCTCTGGTAGGTCTTCAGGGCTACATCCCATATCCTCACATAGCTGCTGAATGTATGTTCGAGCTGGTCATCCTGCTTTTGCCCGGCTATATGTGGGGGTCCATAGGAGTACATCACTTATGAGCTCGTCCCTGCGTCTCCAGCAGTGTCCTGCATGTCTGGTTTGTCTAACTTTGATAGTTTTCGTCATTGGAGGCAGGTGGCCGCATAGTTGGTGCCTTGTGGGGTCTTGCCACTAGAATCATTAATATAATCCAAAATATTTACATTTATAATAGACTCCATTATTATGGGACATGGTGTATATATGACACTGATGTTCTGATAAGGTTCGATTTCTTTGTTTAATGGCATATCAACTATGATGGGTTATCTAATGGCAAAACTATACTTAAAGAATAGTAGTGATATTATTTAATACATAGCTGGGAGAAGGGGATTTACAACTTTTCCAGGAGTATTAGTCCAAAAGTGAACATAACCTGACTGGAGTTTGAACTTGCTTCCTAAGATGTCACAGACCAGCACATTAGCCACTGCATCACTGAACTCTACCAGATACTTTGTTAGGACTGTACTGTTATTTAGATATTATTTTGAAACATAGATATGATTTCATCATATAATTATGAAAAATTCATTGTTACTTATTACTCCAAATGAAGTTAACTAATATTTATTATGATAAATGAAGTGCTCAGGAGTTGGTTGTTTGGGCTTTATTTAACGCTAAATCCATTTTTATGCAAATAGTTCTATTACAAACAATTCAGTTTAACATGAGTACACAGTTTAATTGTCAAAAACATTTCTATTTCAAGTTATTCAGTTTATTCAAGCAGTTCTAATTCAGCTTAGTATAAGTATAGATGTTCTTTACACAAATGTCAAAACAGTTCTATATTAAACAATTCAGTTCAGTGTAAGTACAGTTTCAATGTCAAAAACAGTTTCATTTAAAACAATTCAGTTTAGCGTAAGCATGCAATATAAATGTAAGTACACAGTTTATTATGAAAAACATTTCTATTTCAAGCTATTCAGTTTAATCAAACAGTTCTATTTCATGCAATTTAGTTCTATTTAACCAATAGATAGGGCCCTATCAGGTGCTACCATTCTGGGCCAGAGTGGACCTGGGAGCAATGGCAATGAAGGGGTGCTCCGCATTCCCCAAAGCTCCAGCATCACTGGAACCTCACCATCAGATTGTTTAGTGTCATATCCAGGACACTCATTTAGGAGAGGGTCTTACCCCTCTGCAAGAGATGCAGTTGGTGTGTATTACCTCCCTTGAAACTGATTTTGAGCTATTACAGACAAAAATAAATATTCAGAGACACATGGTGTTTTATCATAGTAATGGTGATTTAAGTGACATAAGGAATGGAGATTCGCATGGGGAAAGAGACAAAAGTTGCTGAGCAATAAACCTACTCTTTACTTTTAGATAAGGGGCAGGTGCTCTTGAGAAGGAAGGCCTCCTTGGAACTAAGCTTATAATCTTGCCTGACCCACCCAGTGTGTAAAACCCTAGCAATGCTTAGAGTACAATAAAGTAAAGTAAAAAAAATTTTTAAGCAATTAAACAAGGACAAAAGATTCATAAAATTCAAAAAGTATATATTAGAAAGATAAAATACATATTTCCCACTCCTAATCCTGAGTCAGGCATGGGAGTATGTATTTTTTCCAACAACAGCTGCCTTCTTTATAGTGTAGTATTAATATTAACAAAAAACAATACCAATCAAACAAGGAAATCTTAACTGCTCTTCTGGGAAACCAATCAATGCAGATATTAGTCATTGCTGAACAATTTAAGGCAATACAGTCAAATTCAAATTTGTACAATTTTCTTTTCAAAGTTATATGAGAAAGTTAATTACAAACACTTGAAAAAAAAATTTTCAGTTGACATTTCAGAAGTAATCTGATGCATTTAATTTCTTCTTTAATTCCAGTTAATTAACTTTAATTCGACCTGCAAGATCATATTTGCTTAAACACCGTCTCCGCATGTTTTTCAGGGCATGCCACCAATATGGAGAACTGCAAGTGATCAACAACCAAAACATTAACTTTTCAAAAGATTCCTTATCTGATTTACTTTCTGTTTGGTCAATGCAATGAATCATTGGACGTAAATTGATTGTTCTCATCTAAAATGTAGAGGCATAGCTCAACTGAAAGAACGACCAACACAAACTTTTGCTCAGGACACCTAAGTTTGGTTGAGTTTTACAGCACATCAACCCTTGGAGGTTATTTAATGCAAAAACACACACATATACACACACGATTTGTAAGCAAATAGTTTGTAGGTAACAATTTTAAACAAGCAAGGGCTCATTTGTTTGCACACAGTTGAATGGTTTCAAGTATTGCTATCAAACACTAATAATTCAATTTAATACTAATCATTTGTTTGCACGCAATAAATGATTTCAAGTACTGTTATCAGCACAAATGACCCTTAGCCACCACATTCTAGTACCTTTAAGATAAAATAGGGATGAGTACTTGCTTGCCACAAGAGCAATTTGAAAAATATAGTTGGGACAATCATATAGGTACTAGGGCTTGACCTGCCGATTGATCAAATTAGGCCTCTTTAACTATCCGTCCTATCTAGTAAAAACTAAGGTAGAGTTGCAAGTCACCTAAACACTTCAGGTACTGAGTCATGGATTGCTCAGCCACCAGGATCCCATCCTCAAGCATTAAGAGTTGCCAGTCACTGCCAACAGGTGACCTTGTTGGGGGGGTCAAGTTTAACCCTTGACAGAAGGGCAGTTGGTGTATTCAACAGCCCCAGCCAACATGGCTCCAAATGTTAAGGAGTACTTGGGTCAGGTTTCAGAGATAGGATTTTTGTTTAGGTTTCTTTGTTTAATGGCATATCAACCTTCCTAGGTTATTTAATGCCAAAGTCATCCTTGTAAAAGAATACTAGTGGTATTAGTTAACTCATAATTGAGATAATAAAAGAGGAGGACTTTTTCAAATGAAAAATACTAATTTAAACAAAATAAAAAATGACAAAAAAAAAATTTCCTGATTGGATGTCAGTATGCGAGATAAGGTTATGAAGAAATGCTTGTCTCCTATTTTATAATATGCCGACCCAACTTAACCACCCTGCTTCTCCATCCATCCTACTCTCTTTGGGGGGGTAATTTAAATTCTAATCTTCCCCTCTATCCTCACAAACTTTTTTCCTAGCAAAACAAACATGATAATCCTATACTTTAAAGGGTGCAAATGTTCAGCTCGTCCCAGGTACCAGAAACTTTAGGGTTAGTTGGCCCCATGTCAAGGCAAAGCAATATAATTAACTCAAGCCAACTATGTAATTAGTTTGGTTTGCAATTTAAGGATATGTTGAAACAATAAGAGATTTTAATAAACATTTCTGGGGTATAATTAAATTACAAATGGAATAAAGGGAAGCAAAGAATTTATCTTATTTTCTTATTATTTGCTAAGTTCTGGAATATCTTATTATAATAAAGATTAATTATCTGTCTCTAACCAAAACTACACTACCACCAGCATCCCAATTCCTTTAGTTATTTATGTCAAATTCTCCATGATTTTATTTAATCTCTATTATTACTATAGTTAGCCTCCTTTATATAACATGCAACTGTATTTATATACACAACCCAATAGCAATTTACAGTGTGAATAGGAAGACTAATTTGCATATTGATCTTAATTTGGTTTTAATATTTGCTAGATATTATGAATTTATAAAGGGTTTAATTTTGATGAATACGAGCAAAAATCCAGTCGATAAATTTTAAAAATTCAATTAACAAAAATATAAATACTTTTACTCTTTACTGTCAAATTTAGTTAAATGAAAGTGATGTCAATATGCAGGCATGGACTGCTATCAATGGGCTATCAATCATATGAAAGTCTGATCAATCCAATAAAATGACATTTTTCCAATCAGCACTGGTATCAATACTATTCTATGGATACACAACATGGATGCGGACAAAATACATTGAAAAAGGCTAGACGGGAACTGCACAAGAATACAACAAGCTATATTGAGCAAATCCTAAAAGCAACACCCCACAAAACCACAGTTGTATGGCCACTTACCTCCCATCTCTAAAACCATCCAAGTAAGACAAACAAAACATGCAGGACATTGCTGTAGAACATACTAGCGTTAGCCGACCAGCAAGAACTTACCTACAACAATAGATGAAAGGAATCGAGAGAGAAAGTCAGGGAAGTCTGTATTAACAGTACAACTTGATGATGATGAGAAGAAAAATTTAGCAAAGCTGAGAGTAATGGGAAGAGCTAGCATCCCAGCTGTTCTATTCTTCAATTAAACACCCTTCATTACAAATCTTTTATTTACTCATTCTTATTAGGTTTTGTAGTCTAATTTAATGTAATATCTTATATTAAAACAAATACTTGAGCCCAGATTGAACATTTTTGCTAGTTCACAGGAATGGAGAAAGTGTTATAGTTGATAACCTTATAGAAATTTCAAATCCTTTATTATTGAACATGAATTAGATTATGCTAATCTCATTGAATATTTATAGTAAAAATTAAGCTAAGAATTAATTGATAGGAGATAGCTTTTGGTCATGGACTAAACGTACATCCACATACAATCTGTCATTTTTTTTTTTACCTCATAATAAATTTATCTAGTATTTTATATAAATAAAACCATAGACCAACATCTAGCTACTAGTTGAATTCTGATCTGAAATTTTCACTGTATAATGTGTTAATTCTTACCAAAAGAACATTCTTTGGTATAAAAATGAATGTTTTGGTTTCGTTTATAGATTGATTAATAGACGTCATGAGATTATCATATGCCAAGAGGACAGATTGGTTTGGTTTAGGTTTCTTTGTTTAATGGCATATCAACCCTTGTAGGTTATTTAATGCCAAAGCCATTCTCCGAGAAGAACAGTAGTGGTACTATTTAACCCATAGCTGGGAGGATAACGGGGTTCATACCTTTCCCAAGGGTATTAGTCTGAAAGTGATTGTGACATATCAAGGTTTGGTTTGGTTTGGTTTCTTTGTTTAATGGCATATCAACCCTTGTAGGTTATTTAATGCCAAAGCCATTCTCCGAGAAGAACAGTAGTGGTACTATTTAACCTATAGCTGGGAGGATAAGGGGGTTCATAACTTTCCCAAGGGTATTTGCCTGAAAGTGAACATAATTGCACGACTGGAGTACAAACTCGCGTACTACGATTCCGCAGTCCATCGCTTTAACCATCACACCACAAGGACATCCCCGCAAGAGGATAGAGAATTGCATTTATAAAGAGTGATTTATTAACAATGTCCATATTTTGGAAGTAATCACTATAAACATCAGAAAACCATTTCAATACAAGTTCCAAGAATTTTTTTAAACATCGTTGGATCTAATAAGAGATGCATAAGGTTTTTTTCTCCCATTAGGTTGTTTTAGTTTGGTTTTATGGCATATCAACCATTGTTGGTTATTCAATGCCAAATCCTATTTATACAAATTTATTGAATATATGATAAACATTTTTCAGAAGTGTACAATTTAATGATCAAACTGTTCTATTACTAACAATTCAATTTAGCACACAGAAATCAAACTTCCAAGTATTGCTATCATTAACAATTCAATTAAACACCAGTCATTTGTTTACACACAGTTAAATGATCAAACAGTTCTATTTAAAGCAATTCAATTTAACCATATTTACCAACCCATCCACTTGGGCAGGATATGACACAAGGTCAATTTTTAAGCAAAGTTTAACAGGTTTGAATTCAGAGTTTTTCCTTCTCCTAGACTAGTTGCCTCACCAAGGCTGAAAAACCTAGTCTGCCCTACTATTTACCCATAGCTGGAGGGAGAATAATTGGATTCATACTTTTCCCAAGGGTATTAGCGCTATGTGAAATGCAATCAGACTCGTCCAGGATCTGAACTCGTGTCGCCATGTCCATTCCCTACGACAATAACCATTACACCACGGGCAATTAACAAATGTCATTTGCTTGCACTCGGTTTAAATGTCAAACAGTTCTATTTGACCAATTAATAGGACCCTATCAGGTACTACCACTCCAGGTCAGAACGGACTTGCAAGCAATAGCAATGAAGGAGTATCCTGCATTTCCCAAAGTTCCAGCATTACTGGAGCCTCACCATCAGATTGTTTAATGTCATAACTAGGACACTCGTTGGGGTGGGGGTACCTCCTCTACAGTGATGCAGTCAGTGTATTCTACAGCCCCAGTCAAATGGGCTGTAGGTTCTTCTAATCATTCAAATTTTTAAAAAAGTTTGAAACATTTGTGAACATAACTTTGGTTTTCCCATTATTGGTTAACTTCTTAAGTCATAATATTCTTTTATCAGATAGAGCTTGGAAACTAGTGATATGAATTTGCCGAAATTTCTGAGATCATACTTATTATTATAACAATGAAGAAAATTGTCCAAATATTCTAAGTGATGGTGATATAAAGATATATATTTAAAAGAAGAGATTTTTATTAACGTTACAAGGGAAAATGTTTTTATAAAGAACAGAACATTTTTAGAATTCTTCACTGACAGAGTATCATTTCAAGGGTGTGTACTTCAGAACTTGTTTAATCCTAAGCCCCCTTGGCTCTCAGATACCCACTGACAAAAGTCAAGCTCCAAACATGAAAAGCTTACTCCAAAGTTCAAACAATTTTTGTCAAAAATGATACCATTTAGCCATTAAAAGACAAGCTGTAAATGCTTGCTATATAAAGACTTATTATTTGATATGATCTCCATAATGTTGGATAGTGGGTTGATTTAATGGCATATCAACCCTTGGTGGATTATTCAAGACCAAAGGCAGTTTTTTTTGTGCAAGCTAACTACTACTGCTAATTATTTTTGAATAATTATAGTTTCAAATATCTATTCTTAATACAAATAATCTGCACACATTTTTAAATATTCCTATTGATCAATTTTAACAGCCTGTCAAACACATCTGGGGGTCATGCCTCAAGGGAATTGTGTACATTTACATTTGTGTAGTTTCTGAATAGTTTTTTTGATCATGTTAGATCAGGTTTGGTTTGGTTGGGTTGGGTTTTAGAGCACATCAATCATGGTAGGTTATTTAATGTCAAATCTTCTTTATACATATATATTAAATATGATTTGTAAACATTTTGTTGATCACGATTTTAAATGAGACTCAGTTAATTTTTTTGGCACACAGTTAAATAGTTTCAAGTATTTCTATCAAACACAAATAGTTCTATTTACCATTCATTTGTTTGCACACAGTTAAATGGTTTCATGTACAGCTAAGCAATTAAAGAGTTTCAAGTATTGCTATTTAACACTAATAATTCAATTAAACGTCATTCATTCATTTTGAACATAGTTAAATGATCAAACAGTTCTATTTTTAACAATTTAGCATGTCATTTGTTTGCACTCAATTTAAATGTCAAAGTTCTGTTTGGCCCATAGATAGAACCCTATAAGGTGCTACCACTCCAAGCCGGAGTGGACCTGGGAGTGATAGCAATGAAGGAGTACTCTGCATTGCCCAAAGTTTCAGCATTACTGGAGCCTCACCCTCAGATTGTTTAATGCCATATCTGGGACACTTGTTGGGGGGGGGGGTACCCCTTTGCAGAGATGTGTGTTCAACAGCCCACTGAGCTAAGACATTAAGTATTCCTATCTAATACAAATAATTTGCCATGTATAGACCATAAAAGGCACTACCAATCAGAGTCAGAGTGGACTTGAGAGTAATGGCAATAAAGTGGTATTTCATACTCCCCAGATCTCCAAAACTGGAGCCCCACTATCACATGCAATTTAGCATCATACCAAGAACACAAAATATTCCTATCTAAAACTAATAATTTCAAGTGTTTCCATTTAATACTAACAATTTCCTAAAAGAGTTATTTAACTCATAGGACTCTAATAGGAACTGCCACTTCAGTTCAGAGTGGACCTGGCAGTAATGGTCATGAAAGTGAGACTTTACACGGTTATATGTGTTTGACAGTATTCACTCAACGTGGGTTAAGCCAGTCCCAAACTTATTCCTGTGTGGAGTTTCTCAGGATGTGTCTTGTTTTATGGCACATCAATCCTTGTAGGTTATTTAAAGCCAAATCCAATATATAAGTGCTATGTGTCACAAACAATTCAATTAATATCAATCATTTGTTTACACTCAGTCATCAAATGGTCAAACTTCTATTTGACCCATAGATAGAACCCTTTCAAGCGCTACCACTCAAAGCAAGAGTGAACCTGGAAGCAATTACAATGAAAGGGTACTCCACATTACCGAAAGCTCCAGGAGTGAAGCCTCATCATCAGATGGTTTAGTGTAATATCCAGGACACTTGTTAGGGTGGAGGAGTCTTACACCTTTGCAAAGATGTAGTCAATATATTCTACAGTCCTAGTCAACTGGGCTGTTTGTACTTGAGCTCATAAAAACTAAGTATCAGGAAGAAAAAAGTTCAGACATCTTTGTTTATAGTGATTTTATCATTATACAAACAGAAAGGCAGTAAAGAGTAGGTATGTTAAACCATTATCATCATCACATGAGCTCCCAAATAAATAAATAAGCACCAAATTTTAATTTTCAAGTTTTTATATATATATATATATATATATATATATATATATATATATATATATATATATATATATATATATATATATATATATCTCAATACTCGGACATTGGCCAAGCGGTTAGAGTGTTCGCCAATGGCCCGGGAGACCTGGGTTCAATCCCAGGTCGAGTCATACCAAAGACTCAAAAAATGGTACTTGATGCCTCCTTGCTTAACACTCAGCATTATAAGGTACGGATCAAGGGTAAAGTAGAGCAATGCAGGGAAGGAGTAGCGCCCTCCCCTACACCTTGGTGTAGTAGCTATCGAAAAGGGAGCCTTCGGGTTACCCTCGACTATGGTCGCCAACTTTACTTTACTTATATATATATCAATGGTCTGGGAGACCTGGGTTCAACCCCAGGTCATGTCATACCAAAGACTTTAAAAATGGTACTTGATACCACCTTGCTTAACACTCAGCAATATAAGGTACATATCAAGGGTAAAGTGGAGCAATCCAGGGAAAGGGGTAGTGCCCTCCCCTACACCTCGGTGTAGTAGCTATTGAAAAGGGAGCCTTCTGGTTGCCCTTGACTATGTTTGCCAACTTTACTTATATATACACATATATTTATCATCATGTCGTGCCATCGGCACAGATACCCTGACCCTTTCTCACCACCTCTCCCTATCATTCATAGCTTCCGGCAGGTCCTCAAGGCTACACCCTGTATCCTCACAGAGCTGCTGTATGTAGGTTCGAGCTGGTCACCCTGCTTTTGCTCAGCCATGTGAAGGGGTCCACAGGAGTCATCACTTATAAGCTCGTCCCTACTTCTCCAGCAGTGTCCTGCATGACTGGTTCATCTAATTTGGATAGTTTTCGTGATGGGTGGTAGATGGCCGTATAGCTGCTGCTTTGTGGGCTGTTGCCTTCTAGTGTTCAGAATTTGATTTTTTTTTAGTTGTAAATGCACTTTGTTGTAGTGCCGAACACTAGTTTTTACAAACTTTTCTTATTCGCATCTCCATTATTATATTTATATATTTATCGTGTGATCTCTTAAAATATTTCACCAAATTATCTTTTTCAGGTTAATATGTATATGACGCGTACATCAGTGGTAGGTATTCCTAAGATGCAAGTTATGCACTGCTTACTCAATGAAAATGGCTTTTTCTATTAAGTAATGTATTATTTATTTCAATCGTATCAAAGAACTCTTTAGGGAGAGGTAGTAAATTTATCTTATTTACCAACCCCTCCGCTCGGGCAGGATATGACACAAGGTCAATTTTTAAGCAAAGTTTAACAGGTTTGAATTAAGAGTTTTCCTTCTCCTAGATTAGTTGCCTCACCAAGGCTGAAAAACCTAGTCTGCCCTACTATTTACCCATAGCTGGAGGGAGAATAATTGGATTCATACCTTTCCCAAGGGTATTAGTGCTATGTGAAATGCAATCAGTCTCGTCCAGGATTTGAACTCGTGTCACCTTATTCATTTCCTGCGACGATAACCATTACACAACGGGCACCTCCATGATGTAGTAAATTTATACTCATTGTAATGAACACTTGAAACTTGCCTAAGAAAATATTTACCTTTGATATGCCAAATTCTATTTGCAATAATCTCTTTCCACAATACGACATTTTTAGATGAAATATGCAAAGAATCTGGACAAAGTCTTAAGTCACCAAAGAATCCAGAAACAGCAACAATTTTTGATTTTAGGAGAGAGAAAGAGAAATCCCAGATTTTGTCATATAAAAATAGTGATCAACCCAAAATATTGGTTAGGTTTCTTTTTTTAATGGCATATCAACCTTTGAGGATCATTCAATACTAAAATCATCCTTGTAGAAGAAAAGTAGCGGTGCTATTTAAACCAGAGCTTGAGAGAAAAGCGTATTAGTCTAGTTTGATTTGTTTAATGGCATATAAACCTTTAGGGATTATGCAATACTAAAACCATCCTTGTAAAGAAAAGTAGTGGTGCTATTTAACCAAGGGCTTGAGAGATAAGAGTATGAATACAAAAGTGGACAAAAGATGGTTTGGTTTTATGGCATATCAACCATTGTTTGTTATTTAATGCCAAATCCTTTTTATACATATATATTAAATATGATTTGTAAACATTTTTCAGAAGCACACAGTTAAAGCATCAAACAGTTCTATTTCTAACAATTCAATTTAGCATAAGTCAACAAAGTTAAATGGTTCCAAGTAATGCCATCTATCATTAACAATTCATTTAAACACAGTTAAATGTAAAAACAGTTCTGTTTGAATCAATTCAATTTAACAAATGTCATTTGTTTGCACTCTGTTTTAATGTCAAACAGTTCTATTTGACCAATTGATAAGACCCTATCATGTACTACCACTCCAGGTCAGAGTGGACTTGGGAGTGATGGCAATGAAGGAGTATTCTGCATTGGAGGCTCACCATCAGATTGTTTAATGCCATAACCAGAACACTGAGGTGCCCGTGGTGTAATGGTTATCGTCATAGGAAATGGACACGGTGACACGAGTTCAAATCCTGAACGAGACTGATTGCATTTCACAAAGCACTAATACCCTTGGGAAAGGTATGGATCCAATTATTCTCCCTCCACCTATGGGTAAATAGTAGGGCAGACTAGGTTCTTCAGCCTTGGTGAGACAACTAGTCTAGGAGAAGGAAAACTCTGAATTCAAACCTGTTAAACTTTGCTTAAAAACTGACCTTGTGTCATATCCTGCCCGAGCGGAGGGGTTTGGTAAATAGGCATAACCAGGACACTGAGGGGGTCTTACCCCACTGCAAAGATGCAGTCGGTCAGATTCAATAGCCCCATCTGACTGGGATGAAATTGTTTACAGTCATATCAGGACACTCGTTGGAGGAGGGTCTTACCTCTCTGCAGAGATACAAAAGTATCTTCAACAGCTGCCCTAGGCGAATGGCCAGTGAACAAAAGGATGTGGCTGGAGTTTGAACTTGCATATTATGCTGATGCAATTCTGCACATTAGCCACTACCCCACAAAGTCTTTCACCTAAAACATATTGAACTTATATGTTTACAAGGTTGAGTAACTTTATGACACATCTAATGTTCACGGAAAAACACAAGGGAAAGGGAAAAGCTACAAAGAGCAATGATTGTCATTTTTTAGGAACTCTTAGGTAAGGATCATAAAATTTGGTTGTTTTATTGTATATAAACCCTTGCAGGTTATTTAATGCCAAATCCCGTTTATACATATACATTAAATATATGAAATTTGTAAATGAATAGTTTGAAGGTAGCAATTTTTACATGAACCAGGGATCATTTATTGCACAATTAAATAGTTTCAAGTATTTCTATCTAACACTAATAGTTCTATTTACCACAATTAAATTGTTTCAAGAATTGCTATCTAACACTAATAATTCTATTTGCCACAATTAAATGGTTTCAAGTATTGCTATCTAACACTAATAATTCTATTTGCAACAATTAAATGGTTTCAAGTATTGCTGTCTAATACTAATAGTTCTATTTGCCACAGTTAAATGGTGTGTAGTACAGTAAATGATTAGTTTTATTGGACCCATAGTTGGGACCCTAACAGGTACTACCACTTCAAGTCAGTGTGGACCTGGGGATAATAGCAATGAAGGAGTATTATACATTCCCCAGAGCTCAAAGACTGGAGCCTCATCATCAGATGGTTCAGTGTCATATCCAGGACACTCATGGAAAGGAATCTTACCCTTCTGCAGTGGTACAATTGGTGTATTCAACAGCTCCAGCCAACTAGACTGAGTGATCCGAGGAGTAATGGCAACAAAAGTGAGACTACATTCTCCAAAATCATACCCAGGGCACCCCTTTCAGGGTAGCATGTCTGACTCGTTTGCAAAGAATGCAATTAGTGTATTCAAAGACTTCCCAAGAGGGTGAGTAATATATTTATCACCCAAGAGTAATGGCAACAAAGAAGTACCGAGACACTTCCCAAAATTTCAGAACAGGAGCCTTAACACTAATTGCAATTTAGTGTCATACCTAGGACACCATTTTGGGTGAGGGTCTCATCCCTCTGCAGGATATACAGAAGGCCTACTTTAAGGAATTTACAGCTGTCGTGAACCAAAGACAAATCACAATTCCAATAATAATCATTCAGACTATATTTCACAGTTGGTATTTCAGTACAGGGGGATGAGAGTGAAAGATGGGGGATAAAGATGCAAATCTATGCACCAGTATCTGCACATAGAGGTTCTTGTAGAAATAAACCAATATAAGATTTGCACTTCCGGGAGTGGATACTTAGATACATACATAGTTTAAGTATTAAGAGAGATTGATTATAATGGCATGCCAAACTGTCTAGGGTTATTCTATGTCAAGAGATTTGGGAATCGTGTGTATTGTACACTTATATTTACATCCTTTTGAGTAGAAATTTTTTAAGAATTTCTTTGTGCAGTTATAGGAAATCAAGTATTCCTATCTAACAAAAGTAATTTGTACACAATTGTATGGTTTCAAGTATTTCTATCAAATAGAAATAAGTTGCACACAATTGTATGGTCTTAAGTATTCTTATCCGTAGCAAAGAGAAAAAGAAAAAAAGTTAAACATGGTCCTCTTATTCCTCAAAACTCATCCTCCAACATCAATTCTTGTCTATATACGAATCCCACCAAGCTCACCCAGTAGATTTCAAAACCACACCTTTCCAGCCTTGCACTCAAATGAGATTATGAAGGCAGGTCCCATGCACTGATTGACTGGTCCTTTTGCCTATCAGCAATGGCCTGTTGTGAAGTAAAAAAAAAAAAAAATCAGACCTGGAACAACTGTTTCTTCTTTCCTACATAATGCTCTCACTCTCACATCCAGTCTGAGGAACACCCATTCGGTTTTTTGCAGTATTAAAAAAAAGAAAAAAAAAAGCACACACACACACACACAACCTTGACTCTTTACAACCTTTGAAGTAATTCTTCACGACACAATCTAGTACAAATAATTTGAACCCAGTTGTAATAAGGAGTGAATCAACAACACTCAAACTTCATATCAACAGATTGTAGATCCTACTTAAGTATTAATACAATGGTCAAGCCAAAACACTACTGCATAGTTTGGAACGAGCCGCCGCAGGCATTGGCCTCCATGTCAATGCACACAAAACGGAATATATATGCTATAACCAAACAGGCGACATCTCCACACTAGACGGAACCTCTCTGAAACTGGTAGACAAATTCACCTACCTAGGAAGCAGTATCTCATCAACCGAAAAGGACATCGACATGCGGCTAACGAAGGCATGGACAGCTATCGGTAGGCTATCAATCATATGGAAGTCAGACCTGACCGATAAAATGAAACGCAGTTTCTTCCAGGCAGCAGTCGTATCGATACTGCTGTAGGGATGCACTACTTGGACGCTAACTAAACGGCTGAAGAAGAAACTAGACGGCAATTACACAAGAATGTTGCGAGCAATATTGAACAAGTCCTGGCGGCAACACCCCACAAGGCACCTGCTTCCCATCATAAAAACTATCCAAGTCAGACGAACCAGACATGCGAAATACTGCTGGAAAAGCAGGGACGATGTACTCCTATGGACTCCCACACATGGCCAGGCAAAAGCAGGACGACCAGCTCGAACATACATACAGCAGCTATGTGAGGATATGGGATGTAGCCCTGAAGACCTGCCAGAGGTGATGAACGATAGGGAGAAGTGGTGAGAGAGGGTCAGGGATATCTGTGCTAGCGGCACAACATGATGATGATGAGTGTTATCACAATTAATAGCCAAGGTTTCTGTGGCATCATAGCTAAAGAACTGCCTCACTGTTGAAAGAATCTAATTCAGAGGTTACATTTAATTTTCTTGTTTGAATTAACCATATGTATTATTTGTTTTTTCACTGGTCCTGTGCTCCACCACCCACCAAGGAGTCCAAATTTTACTGGAAATTCACCATGCACCTTAGTTCAAATAGAGATGAACTACAAGTATACTCAGGTTGGGAGTAAGATTTTCAGCTCTTGCCAATTTCAAGGTTATTTTTAAATACTAAATGCCATACAATTTAACAATTTCAAAGAACTATTCTCTCAACACAATTGACCTACAGCCACTGTCTTCTTGCACCCATAAGATGAAAAATTTTGGAAGCATGACATAAATACAAATTGAAGAATACAATTGGGACAAGACATAGTTACTAGGGCTTCACATGATCAGCCAACTGTAGAATAAACAAAAGAACTGTAGAAGGCAACAAAATAATAATAATAATAATAACAGTAGCAACACTTACCAGAGGTCCAGCTTATGTAGTAATTTACAAAGCTCTTTGCTTCAATGTGGCACAAGGCCGAATGAATTGGGCACCCAATGAGACTCAAACTCACTCGTGTAGGTTTGCTAGTCAAGCTTGTTAACCGTTACACCACTAGAGGTGCCCAGTCCAGCTTATGTACAAGACTTACAACTACTTGAGCTGTACAAGCATATCCAATGAAATGGTTCAGCCAATCATAATCCAAAGAATAGACTGGCCCATGTGTGCATGATGGAATCTCCCAATGTGCCATAAATAGTTCTCCTCATGAGGGGGAACTTTGATCTCTACCAAGCAATTGACTAGAAGTCTACTCCATAATCCAACACCAACTGATTGGATCAGGCTTCATCCATCTAGCTTACTAAGGGACAAGGACTGTTCAACCACCAGGATCCCATCGTTAAATAATAAGGATCATCATCCATGGTCAACAGGTGGCCTCATTGGGGGGGGCCTTACTATGACAGTGTGAAATATTCATGAATGCTAAAATCTTATGAAAAGAATAATACGTCTCTTTAAAAGTCAGGAAAATGAAATTTTTTAAAATAAAAATATGAGAATACGGACTTATATACTTTATAAAACACAAAGAAATTTAAAAGTCAATTTAAAAGGTCAGTAAACACTTGCACTCTGCACACCTGCAAGCTGTCAAAACAATCCAAGTAAGCAAGCAACAAGAATGTTATTTGGGGTCTGTGGGTGCAGTGACCCATTTAAACTCATAACATCCCAAATTAATCTTTGCCTACCTGTTGAAAATAAAAAGTTAAATCTGGGCTTTGGATAGATTAATCTTTAATTCGGTTTCTTTTATTGGGTAATATCAAAAGGGATACCCACCCACTCACAAAATATTGGCAAGGACCCTTAATTAATCCAGCCCCAGCATTATGGCTTAATTGGATAACCAATTAAAATCTGATAGTTCCCACAGATCAGAATTTTTTATTGGTTGACCAATCAAAGTAGAAAAATAAGAAATGACCTGTGGTTGGTTAACCAACTGGACATGTTTGTTCCCAGGGGAATTCTCAATAAAAATACCTCTTAAAGAGTTAAAAGGGTGGGTGTTTTGGCTTTATGGCATATCGACCTCAGGGAGAGAAAATTTGAAGACCATACCAAAGACAGGAGAATCAAAAAACCCTAAAGCCTGTCCAGTGAAAACTGCACTCTTTAAAAAATTACCAGACTGATTAACATAAGAAAACAGCACCAGCCAAATTCTACAATATGCCTTTTTCTCAACATAAAAAGCAATTTCTTTACATATACTTAAAATTGTGTTTCTATGAATATTTGTTATCTGTTAATGGAGAGTTTTTCCCCCAGGCAATTGTTCCAACCAAACACCCTAAGCATCAAAAGAAGTTCTGGTTAGATTATGACATCCCTCTTCTATGGATCTTCTATGGATCTTTCAAATACAGCATGATTCTAGGAGTCGATAAAACAGCAAGTTAGAGATGCATGTTGTAGTCATAGAACTAAAGCCACATCAAATACTATGACTTGCATCATCATCATCATATCGCGCTGGTAGTTTTTGGCTAATCCGAGGTCCCCGCATAGGACATCAAATTGCCTGATATCACTTTTTCAATTATGATAGGTGAACTGATAGAGTTAATCATTATGAACCTTGGAGAAAATAAATCTGCTTTGGCCTAATGAGTAGAGTGTTTGCCAATAGTCTGGGAGACCAGGGTTCAATCCCAGGTTGAGTCATATCAAAGATTTTTAAAAAAAATGGTACTTGATGCCACCTTGCTAAGCCCTCAGCATTATAAGGTATGTATCAAGGATAAAGTGGAGCAATCCAGGGAAAGGAGTAGTGTCCTCCCCTACACTTCGGTGTAGTAGCTATTGAAAAGGGAGCCTTCGGGTCACCCTTGACTCAGGTCGCCTACTTTACTTTTACTTACTTTATTGTCTAAAGATTGTAATTCAGAGAGGTTTAAGTTTTTTTGTTTTCATTTGCTATATTCATAATTTGTTTTTTTCTTTGGTCCTGTGCTCCACTACCCACTATGGAGTCCAGGTCACCACCAATGGCCAAGAGGTGGCCTTGGAAGGTGTCTTACTCCTCTCAAGAAGTGTAATCAGCTGATTCTACAGCATCAACTGACAGGGTGAGAGAACAGCTGGACTGAATTCAGAATTTGCTTCTTGGCTGGTTTCTCATATCAAGGCTAAAGAGGCTAGTCTACTCTAGTTACCCTTAGCTAGGGAGAGGACATATGAATTAACACCTTTTCTAAAGATGTACATATTTTTATTTTTTTTTTAAGTAGAGGAATCAATATTGTGAATTGAATTACCATGACCAGAAAATCCGCCAAACACCTACACTCGATATACGGGAACACTGGACAGCTGTTTTGACCTTATTAGGTCTCAGCAACAGTGTATAATGTAATCTCCACCACTGGAGATCGAACCAGCGACCACAGATTGCAGTGCTGAAACTCTACAACTGAGTCACCAGTTCATATCGCACAAAAGTGACGCCAAATCAATTAATCATGATAATTGCATAGCCAATTGACCTAAATGTGTCTTGCAAGTTACATCCAGACTCTTTCCAGAGGACACAGTCACCCCCCAGGGCCACGTCTTCCCAAGAACCACCAGTTCATATCGCACTTGTGTGCGATATGAACTGGTGACTCAGTTGTAGAGTTTCAGCACTGCAATCTGTCGTCGCTGGTTCGATCTCCAGTAGTGGAGATTACGGTATACACTGCTAATGAGACCTAATAAGGTCAAAACAGCTGTCCAGTGTTTCCGTATATCGTGCGTAGGTGTTCAGCAGATTTTCTAAAGATGTTGGTAGGAAAGGAAATTCAAGCAGCCTGATTCAGGATTTGAACTTGGCTTTCATATTACTACACTTCACGTGCTTTGTTAAAATGAATATCCTGTACTCTGGAAAAAACGGGCCTCATTCTTCAGGGTGTTAGAATTTTATTTTCCACAAAGATATATTACATTAATTGGTTAATTTGTAGCACGTATTCTTGGATTGGTATGAAAATAGAAATTTTTAACATGAAATTTTCAATACAAAAAAAAAAAAAAAGCTACATCATTTAAGTAGATACTTGGTAACAAAAAAATTGTAAAATTTCAAACAGAACATTTTGCTGTTGTGTATGCCTGTACAAAATAACTGATTTTAAAGGCAATTCAACCATTCTTGGATTATTCACATCTAGAGGTTAGGAAATTGCATACATTGTACGTTCATATTTATAGTTTTGGTGTAGTTTCTTAGAGTTCTTTGCACACGGTTATTCATAAGTTGCAAACCTTTGTTTGACCCACAGACATAAAACTGAAACAGGTACTATCACTTCTAGTCAGAGTGGATCTGAGGGTAATAGCAACGAAGAGATACTACTTCAGAACTGGAGCCTCACCACCAGATTCAGTATCATACCAAGTCAACCACCCCCACCCAGCATATTCTAAGCCTGACTGACAGGACAACACAAGCTACAAAAGATTTCAGACATGTTTTAATGGAGGTGAATAAGAAAAGTTTTGGTTTTAATCTCAAACTCCTTGTCCCAGCCAATTTCTTCTAACATTAGCTATTATCTAAATAGAACAATTTTGTTGCAGCTAACATTTGAAATACAAGACACAGATTGCACTGAATTGTTGATCTACATAGCAACGTATTTGTTCTTTTGATTCAGTGGATATTTTTCAGTAATTCTAAGATGAAGATTAAAGATACAAATGTAATTACATTTCTTAAAAACACAAATATAATTACGCTACTTAAAAACAAATAAATTTATCAAAATATTGATTACTTGATAATTGTATCACCTCCAATAAAATACAAATTCTAAATGGCTCAAAAGTATATTCTACTCATATATATCTCACACACACACACACACACACACTTTACTGGCCAAACCCTCCAAGGTTTCCCACATTGCAGGCCACAATCCATTTTCATTTTGTTCTTGATCTCATTTTACATTTCCAAGTTGGCTTTAATTGCTTGACAATTTCATCTTCACATTAGAAATGACTAATTTCATATATATAATATCATATTATATATATTATAACATATATATCATCATCATCTTGTTGTGCCATCAGCACAGATATCTCTGGCCCTCTCTCGCCACCCCTCCCAATCATTCATCGCTTCCAACAGGTCCTCAGGGCTACACCCCGTATCCTCACAGAGCTGCTGTATTTAGGTTCAAGCTGGTCACCCTGCTTTTGCTCGGCCATGTGAAGGGGTCTATAGGAGTATATCACTCATCCCTACTTCTTCAGCAGTGTCCTGCATGTCTGGTTCGTCTAACTTTGATAGTTTTTGTGATGGGTGGTAGGTGGCCGTATAGCTGCTGCTTTGTGGGGTGTTACCTCCAGGACTTGTTCAATATTGCTCACAGCATTCTTGTGTAGCTACCGTCAAGCTTTTTCTCCAGCTGTTAGCGTCCATGTAGGGGATCCATATAGCAGTATTGACACGATCGCTGCTTGGAAGAAACTGCGTTTCATTTTATCGGTCAGATCTGACTTCCATATGACTGAGAGCCTATTGATAGCAGTCCATGCCTTTGTTAATCACGTGTCAATGTCTGCCTCGGTTGATGAGAGACAGCTTACTAGGTAGGTGAACTTGTCAACTAGTTTCCTCCTAAATGATAGCTTTCTGAAACCAGTTGATAAGTTCACCTTCCTAAGATATATATAAATATATCTTATAAACACACCTTACACTTCCCACTTCCATGTTGTCTATTCTAGGTTAAGTTAGAATTCAACTTGTCTCTTGAGTTTTTATCCTGATTTATTATTGTAGAATAAACAAAAGAACTGTAGAAGGCAACAACAATAACAATAATAGCAGCAACACTTACCAGAGGTCCAGCTTATGCACAACACTGACACCAACTTGAGCTGGACTGAGGGCTTGTATTTATGTACAAGCATATCCAATGAAATGATTCAGCCAATCATAACCCAGAGAATAGACTGGCCCATGTGTGCATGATGGAATCTCCCAATGTGCCATAAATAGTTCTCCTCTGAGGGGGGGTTCACTTCTGGTCTTTGCCAAACCATTGACTACAAGTCTACTCCATGATCCAACAATTATTTTCTTATTATTCTATTTATATAATAATTTCTAATTATTTTATACATAAGATATAGGAATATTGCTCATCATTTTTCATGCACGTTGAGCACTAAAGATTTTACAGATAAAAAAAATACATCATAAATTTTCATTATAATTATGTGTGTGTAAAGTCATACAACAACTACTGCAAAGACAATAGCAGTTGTACAACCAACAAAGCCTTTATTAGATGATAACCCCAGAGCAAGGAACTGTTTCAGGGCTCAGGCATTACCACTGACCCATGCACCTCATCAGTGATTTACAACGCCACAAGACTTTGTTGGTTTTACGTTACAATGTGGGAATAACAGGTTCATGCATTTGACTTTGGGGAGGGAAATATATCGGTAGTCTAGCCATTTTGTATCCATTACTCTTGCAGATCTTCATCCTTTTCCAGTTTATATATATATATATATATATATATATATATATTGTAACAGTGTTGGTTGTCACTAATTCAATTTGTGGGTTTGTGGTGAACCAAGTGCAATATAATTTGGAGAGTGTTCAATATCCGTGATAGAGCTATTATATAATAATAACAACAACAACGAATAAATATATTAAATTTATATATTTAATGCCATGGA
Organism: Sepioteuthis lessoniana; assembly: GCA_963585895.1. Taxonomy (NCBI): domain Eukaryota; kingdom Metazoa; phylum Mollusca; class Cephalopoda; order Myopsida; family Loliginidae; genus Sepioteuthis; species Sepioteuthis lessoniana. The sequence goes on along the minus strand of CAUZXS010003032.1, from coordinate 81,205 downwards.
AGTTTGTCTGCGACCTTAGGTTTCATGAAGTTTTACAAACAACAATCATCAGGCAGATAATGAAAGAAATCGAAAAATACAGTCAAAAAGATTTGTACACAATTACAACAGTTTTTGACTGTATTTTTCAATTTCTTCATTTCCTTTCATCATCTGCCTGTTGATTGTTGTTTGTAAAACTTCATGAAACCTAAGGTCGCAGACAAACTTCCATGACATTAGATAGATAGATAGGGACAGAGTGAGATAGATGTATTGTAGGTTGATTATTCCAACTAGTTATATTCTAACTTACCGATATTACGTATGGATTTTAAGATGGTCATCGATGATTGTAAAGTATTTTGCATTAAAATCTTTTATTTATTGATGCTTAACATGCTTGTCACTCTGAAAATGTGATATCCCAAATATTTTTATCTTAAAAAAAAAAAAAAAAAAAAAAAAAAAGAATCTGGATAGACAACATAATAATGTATACACATTCTTTTTGTTGCTTGATCGTTTGGTGAGGGGATTCACAATTTCTCAGGATTGCCAATTCTACTCATAATTACATGAACTTTTGTCATTGTTGGTAAATTTCAAACTTCCAAACCTAACTCTTTATTCAATCCATAAAGGTAGTTTGTTCTCAAATCACTGTCATTGCATAAGGTATCTCATATAAATTAAACTTCCTAGCAATTTCGTTCTTATAATGTTGCTTTTGTTCCAGATAGAGTCCAAATAGAAACTCTTAAATAACACTTTCGCTGCAAATATAACTATCAAGATTGATCGGTCGGTTGAGTTTTATGACATATCCACTCTTGAGGGTTGTCAAATCCTCTTTATCCATATTACATGATTTGTGAAAGAATAATTTGTAGATAACATTTTTAAACAAGCTCGAGCTCGGGCTCATTTGTTTGCATACAGATAAATGGTTATACATATAAGTTGATAGATTGTAGACAATAGGTGCCTGTGGTGTAATGGTTAACATCGTAGGAAATGGACACGGTGACATGAGTTCAAATCCTGGCTGAGACTGATTGCATTTCACATAGCACTAATACCCTTAGGAAAGGTATGAAACTAATTTTTTTCCCCTCCAGCTATTGGTAAATAGTAGGGCAGACTAGGTTCTTCAGCCTTGCTGAAGCAACTAGTCTAGGAGAAGGAAACTCTGAATTAAAACCTGTTAGACTTCGCTTAAAAATTGACCTTGTGTCATATCCTGCCCGAGCGGAGGGGTTGGTAAATATGAATAGTTTGTAGACAATTTCATTTTAAATATGTCATCAGAGTTCATTTCTTTACACACAGTTAAATGGTTTCAAATATTGCTATGTAATACTAAGTTCTATTTTGCATATAGTTAAATGATTTCAAGTGTTCCATAGGAAGTTTTATTTTTAGATAGTCAAATGCTTCCATGTATAGTTATATAATACCAATAATTAAGTTCAGACACACAGTTAAAGAGTTTCAAGTACTACTATTCAACACTATTAATTCTATTCAAACTAAAACGTTTGCATACAAACAAATAGATTCAAGTATTGATATGTATCATTAACAATTCAATTAAATATAAGTTATTTGTTTACATACACTTAAATGACCAAACAGTTCTATTTCTAACCATTCAATTCAACAAAAAGTAATTTGTTTGCACACAGTTTAGATGTCAAACAGTTCTATTGGACAGATTGATATTGCCCAATCCAGTGTAACCACTACAGGTCAGATTGGTTGGTTGGATATAATGGCATATCAACCTCTATAGGTTATTTAATGCCAGAGCCTTTTTACACATATATATTTGATTTGTAAATGCATATTTTTAGGTTGGTGATGGTTGGGTTTTATGGCAAATTAACCTCTTAAGGGTCATTGAGTGTCAAATTCTGATATCTATATATATATATATATATATATATATATATATATATAAAATGAATATTATAAATAAATAGTCTGGAATTAGTATTTTAAAATAGGTCAAAGCTTTTTGTTTGTATACACTTGATGGTCGAAGGTGTTGGTAACACAGTCTATATCTCTAATAGGAGGCCAATTGTTTTTAAGAAGTTGATTATGTTTTTGAGAGGTATTTTTTTAAATAGTTCCTCAGAGTCGACCTGGGAGCAATGGCAATGAAGGGGGTACTCCACATTCCCCAAAACTCCTGGACAATGCCTCACCATCAGATGGTTTAATGTCATATCTCTGACACTCATGGAGGGGGGAGGGTTCTTACCTCCTCTGCAAAGATGCAGTCAATGTATTCTATAGCCCCAGCTGACTGGGCTGACAATCAAGATAAGGTCGATAGGCCGTTTGGGTTTTATGGCATATCAACCCTGATAGGTTATTCAATGCCAAATCCTGTTTATACATGTATATATCAACTATATGTTATTTGTAAATGAATATTTAGTAGATAACATTCTAAACAAGCCAGAGCTCATTTGTTTGCATACATTTAAATGGTTTCAACAGTTCTATTTGACACATAGATGGGACTCTAACAAGTACTACCACACTGAGTCAGTGAACCTGGGAGTAATTAATGGCAATCAAGAGGTATTCCACATTCCCTGAAGCTCCAGGACTGGAGCCTCATCATCAGTTGGTTAATGTTATATCCAGGACACTTGTTGAGAGGTGGGGGGTCTTACCTCTCAACAGAGATGCAGTTGGTATATTCTACAGTCCCAGCCAACTGAGCCGCCAGGGTGAGGGAAATAGATAGATGCATGTAAATACCATAATTATTTGTATATAAAATATACAAATCTATAATGCACACTTCTAATTTTGGTCTATGGAATTCAAGAAAGAAAGAATTCTCATGTATATAACGCAATGACTTTTTAGAATTTTGGTCTATGGAATTCAAGAAAGAAAGAATTCTCATTTATATAACGCAATGACTTTTTAAAATTTGTAGCAGCTTAATTTAACTTGAACTTAGCATTTGTTCAACTTTTTATTGATTCATACAGACTAAAAATTTATTTAGTTTACATCGTGTCTTAAAACACAAAATTTACACAGTATTTAGAACAAACACATGGACATGTTCAGACAAAAATACAACAAACTTGCAACAAACTCTCGCATTAGGAGAAACAAACTTATAAACAATTGAACATTCCAGAAATATTTTATAACATAAAACACGATTTGGACTTAAGATATAACTTATTTTCTATCATCCTGTCCCAAATATGGTGAGGCATGTAGCCAGAGAAAAGCGATTTAAATAGTTCTCATGAACCCCTAACTTTTAGGTAGAAAAATCATCAAGTTGCACTGACAGCAAGGAATTACCCTGACTTAACCGGGACATTGGCCCAGCGGTTAGAGTGTTCGCCAATGGCCCGGGAGACCTGGGTTCAATCCCAGGTCGAGTCATACCAAAGACTTTAAAAATGGAACTTGACACCACCTTGCTTAACACTCAGCAATATAAGGTACGGTTCAAGGGTAAAGTGGAGCAATCCAGGGAATGGAGTAGCGCCCTCCCCTACACCTTGGTGTAGTAGCTATCGAAAAGGGAGCCTTCGGGTCACCCTCGACTATGGTCGCTAACTTTACTTATTTGCCATCTGCCCTAATCCTCTATCATTCCTGGTAGGTCTTCTAGGAGGCATCCGGTGTCTGCACAGAGGTGATATGTATAAGTTCTTGTTAATCAGACAACACTGGTACATCCATGTGTAAAAGGCCAAAAGAAAATGTCGCTTATGTGTTCGTCCTGCCTTCTATAGCAGTGCCCTACTTATTTTGTAAGTTTTATTTGGACAGTGTGAGAGTGGCTGTAAGTCACTGTTTTGTGGGATGTTGCTTCCAGGATTTGTTCAAAACAGCATAAAGTATAATTGCCAGTGGTGTAATGGTTATTGTCGTAGGAAATGGACACGGCGATACGAGTTCAAATCCTGGACGAGACTGATTGCATTTCACTTAGCACTAATACCCTTGGGAAAGGTATGAGTCCAATTATTCTCCCTCCAGCTATGGGTAAATAGTAGGGCAGACTAGGTTCTTCAGCCTTGGTGAGGCAACTAGTCTAGGAGAAGGCAAACCTGTTAAACTCCGCTTAAAAAAAAAAAAAATTGACCTTGTGTCATATCCTGCCCGAGCGGAGGGGTTAGGTAAAAAAAGTGGAGGTGCCCGTTGTGTAATTGTTATCGTCGTAGGAAATGAGCACGGCGACACGAGTTCAAATCCTGGACGAGGCTGATTGCATTTCACATAGTACTAATACCCTTGGGAAAGGTATGAATCTAATTATTCTCCCTCCAGCTATGGGTAAATAGTAGGACAGACTAGGTTCTTCAGCCTTGGTTAGGCAACTAGTCTAGGAGAAAGAAAACTCTGAATTAAAATCTGTTAAACTCCGCTTAAAAATTGACCTTGTGTCATATCCTGCCCGAGCGGAGGGGTTGGTAAATAGGATAAAGTATAATTGTGTAGTTCCCATCAAGCCTTTTCTCAATACATTTTGTAAGCGTCCTAGTGGTGCATCCATAGAGTAGTATTGTCACAGCTACAGCTGTTTTAGTGCATCTTATACCCACATAATTATGGTATGGTTTTGCTGAACAAGAATTATCCACAATTTGATTTATGGCCAAAGTCACATTTAAAGCGCCAATTCCAGATAGATCAGCAAAGTTAAACACCGATGAGCCAGAGCAATACTTAAGTGGGTGACCACTTACTAACAGTAGATACTTTTAGTGTATATATGTGTTATACTTTCATCAAAAGAAAAAAAAAAGTTATAATTCTTGCTCACGTGATTTTACCTAAACCGTTGTTATAATTCTTGGCCGCGTGATTTTTACCTAAACCGTTGTTATAATTCTTGCCCGCGTGATTTTGACCTAAACCGTTGTTATAATTCTTGCCCGCATGATTTTTACATAAACCGTTGTTATAATTCTTGCTCACGTGATTTTTACCTAAACCGTAATTATAATTCTGGCTCACGTGATTTTACCTAAACCGTAATTATAATTCTGGCTCACGTGATTTTCCTATTTAAATACGTCCCTTTTTTTAATTCTTATTTATATGAATTTGGCCTCTTGCCTTGTGTTGTTATTACTGTAAAATTCAGTTGAATAAAGCTTTGATAAGGTCTTTCTTCTTTCGTCTTCATTACACAACAGTTTGACAGACTAAGCAAAGCTTAATAAATGACAAGAATTATAATTCATTCATTCCAACCACTTTACAAATATAGAGTGATCAAAACAACAAAAATGAGGATCTTAGTTCAAATAATTCACTAAATGAAGACAATATTCCATCTCATAACTTGAAAATTGAAGTTATCTTCTTTCATACAGAGCAGGATGAAATTACACTTACTGTAAACTTCTATTTTTGTCAAGTGACAAACTTTTCCAAATCACCGACTTCCCACACATTCTTTCAGAACAAATAAATATATAAAACTGCCCCAAAATGTGGATAGCAGAGAACATATACAAGTTCATGAGTTACAAAAAATGTACACATAACAGGAAATTGAAATACGAGACAAAATAAAAAACAAACATTTGTATATTTACTATTCCTATACCATCAGCCATTTTGTAAGTCTGCAGCAGAATGTTTCAATTCAGAGTTTTCCTGGACTAGTTGCCTAAAAAAGGCTTAAGAACCCAGTCTACCCCACCATTTACAAATTCCTGAGACAATAGTTGGATGTATATCTTTCCCAAGGGTATTAGCACTATCTGAAATGCAAAAACTTAATCCAGAATTTGAACTGGGGAAGTGTATATATATATATATATATATATATATATATACACACACACACAGAGGAGGTGCCTATGGTATAATGGTTATCGTCGTAGGAAATGGACACGGTGACACAAGTTCAAATCCTGGACGAGACTGATTGCATTTCACATAGCACTAATACCCTTGGGAAAGGTATGAATCCAATTATCCTCCCTCCAGCTATGAGTAAATAGGACAGACTAGGTTCTTCAGCCTTGGTGAGGCAACTAGTCTAGGAGAAGGAAAACTCTGAATTCAAACTTGTTAAACTCCGCTTAAAAATTGACTTTATGTCATATCCTGCCCAAGCGGAGGGGTTGGTAAATATATATATATATATATATATATATATATATATACACCGCCAAATAAATCAAAAAATTTTCATAGATAAATTCAAAACTATATTAAACAAAACCTAACCTCTCTCTCTCTCTCTCACACACAAACAGAATAAAACTTCACCTACAGTGACTACACTCTTGTAAACATATACAAAAAAAGAAGAAAAAAAAAAGCACCTACAGAGGCCAGAAGTTTTCAAGGACAATCAACTCCAACAGAACATTCACAGACACATATACTGGAATTAAAAAGAATTACAACCCTATGAAAACAATTACCACTATAAAAGCTAAAAAGATTGCCCTAACCAATATTAGCTTCCTGAAGATGACTATGAAGTCAGAAACACATGTACGAGCAAAGTTATAAAAATAATCTAAAATTCATTTGAAAATATACAAGTTCAGGGCTATAAACTTATAGAGGCACTTGTAGTGTAACAGTTATTAACTTAGGAAATGGACACTGTGACCTAAGTTTGAATCCTGGACAAAGCTGTATGCATTTCACATGAGAAAGGTATGCATTCAACTATTCTCTCTCCAGCTACCTATGGATAAATAGTAGGGCAGACTGAGCTCTTTAACCTTGGGGTGGCAACTAGTCTAAAAAGAAAGAAATCTCTGAATGCAAACCTGTTTAACCTCACTTAAAAACTAACCTACTTCACATCCTGCTCATACAGATGTATATATATATATTTATTAAGGAAGGTGTACTGCAGTGGACTAAGAAAAAAGCTTATGCATACTCCAGAGCCAGCATGAAAGCTGATACTAACCAAAGCAAAAGAAAATATTTCAAAAAACACAAAAATCATCAATCAACAAAAAGTTATAATTAAAATACAAGATTAAATGTGATTTCATTAAAAACAACAAAAAAAAACAAAAGTCAGACACTACTTTCTAAAGGAAATAAAAAGGTGAATTTTTATAGTAAAGTTGGCGACCATAGTCAAGGGTAACCCAAAAGCTCTCTTTTCAATAGCTACTACACTGAGGTGTAGGGAAGGGCGTTACTCCTTTCCCTGGATTACTCCACTTTACCCTTGAAACGTACCTTATAATGCGGAGTGTTAAGCAAGGAGGCATCAAGTAGCATTTTTTTGAGTCTTTGGTATGACTTGACCTGAGATTGAACCCCAGTCACCCGAGCCATTGCCAAACACTACCACTAAAACAATGGGCTGGATAATGACCTTTTAAGAAAATATTATATATAAAGAGGAGGTGCCCGTGGTGTAATGGTTATTGTCGTAGGGAATGGACATGGCGAAACGAGTTCAAATCCTGGGCAAGACTGATTGCATTTCACATAGCACTCATACCCTTGGGAAAGGTATGAATCTAATTATTCTCCTTCCAGCTATGGGTAAATAGTCAGGCAGACTAGGTTCTTCAGCCTTGGTGGGGCAACTAGTCTAAGAGAAGGAAAACTCTGAATTCAAACCTGTTAAACTCCACTTAAAAAATTGAACTTGTGTCATATCCTGCCTGTACGGAGGGGTTGGGTAAATAGGATATATATAAAGAAAAAAAAAAATATAAAGATTACTCACAACCACAGAATTTAGATAGATGACATAATCACCAAGCAATTGTGAGAATAGGTTATGAAAAACTTGTCCTTTTCATATTTATTTTTCAATTATCAAACGCAGCAAATGAATTTTTTTAAAGTCAAATCACCAAAATAAGCAGCTGGTACACGACTCCAATTTATACAATACCTATTTGTATATAAATTGATCTTGCATAAAAATTAAGTCAGCTGATTATGAAGATGCAAGAAATATCAGAATTTTAAAATTTCACCACTCAATTATCCTTTAAGCAAATACAAATGTAATTATATATCACAGCATATTATATAATACCACATGACATAATATCGCAAATGATTTACATTTGTTGTAACCATTTTCTAGTGAAGTAATAAACATGTGAAAAAATTCTTGAGTCGTGATACAAAAAAGAGGCACTCGAGGCAAAACAATTATCATCAGAAGTAGACGAACCGAGCTGAAATTCTTAAAGTCGTTAGTATTTTTTATAGCGTTAATACCCTGAGGAAATTAAATAAATCCATTTATTCTCCCTCCAGCTATGAGTAAACAGTAGGGTAAACTTTCCCTGAATTTGAAAATTGATATCTAAATTTTACCCTCGGGAAAAAAAAAAAAATGTGCAAACATCTCTCACTCATTCTGAAGCTGGTGAACCCTTGTTGAACACGTAAAGTATACACAAAGTCTCATCTACGTTCATTTATATTTCATGTTTAATACCCCAACTTTTTATCTTTATAATTGATCTGCAGAAAATGACCAATGATGTTTGATTGTGCCTTGAGGGGAAAAAAAAGTCTGAACACGAACTGCAACATATATGATTCTACTTTATACATAGTTTGCCATTATTTAACACTAAAAATATTAAATAAAAACAGAAAACAAACTATGCTTAAGCAGCTTGCATATCCTCTAATTCAAACAATGTTTACTTATAAGTGAATTTCATGGATAGCTTGACCTTTGATTTAAGGTCACAAAATCACTAATTTATACAATTCATTTTCAAAACCAACCGTTACTCTTAGTCCGTTCAATTATGTTAGAAATTCAACGTTACAAAATTACTACTCATTTATATATCAACATTATTTTGGGCTAAAAATTAGATCTCCAAAATTCAACTGACAATGACAATATAGGGTACATAAAAATAAAGTTCTTTTCCATTTACCATTCAGAATGTGAACATAAAATTCTACAAACTTTTCTAAGTAAATTTCTCCTATTTTCTATAGCTTCGAAAAACCTGTTGATACCTCAAATTAATGTTTTTGTTTTGTTTTAACCCATGATAGTCCATTAAATCAATGCATCAATAATATATATATATATATATATATATATGGAAGTGCCCATGGTGTAATGGTTATCGTTGTAGGAAATGGACACGGTGATTCGAGTTCAAATCATGGACGAGACCAATTGCATTTAATACCCTTGGGAAAGGTATGAATCCAATTATTCTCCCTCCAGCTATGGGTAAATAGTAGGGCAGACTAGGTTCTTCAGCCTTGGTGAGGCAACTAGTCTAGGAGAAGGAAAACTCTGAATTAAAACCTGTTAAACTCTGCTTAAAAATTGACCTTGTGACATATCCTGCCTAGCAGAGGGGTTGGTAAATAGGATAAATAAATATATAAATCTAATATATATTTATTTATTATTATTATTATATAATAGCTCTATCCTAGATATCGAGCACTCTCCATATTATATTGCACTTGGTTTGCCACAAACCCACAAAGTGATTTAGTGACAACCAACACTGCTCTTCGAACGAATTGAGCACTCTGGGATTGGGTAAGGTATAAAATGTAAACAAACGAAAGCTACTACTTAATGCCTTATAATTCCAAAGCTGACATGGTTTGCTTGTTGGCTGAGCGGTATGATAGGAAGTCTAACATAAAGTTGTGCGGGTTTCGATCCCAGCTTTAAGCGTCCTACGTGTCTAGCCACACTGGAAAGTTGTGATAAAACGAAACAATGTCTATGGATGACTATATATATATATATATATATATCTATCAGTGGTGACTCTAGCCTATTTTTGCTACTCGTGCTCCTCCCCCAACACTGTCAACTTCAGTTCCCAACCCGTGGTCCGTGGACCCAAAGTAAGTCATCATAGTTGCTATTGCGGGATTCTCCATTGTATAGCACAGATTGATAAACATACCTTGCATGGTGTTTTTTTGTAAACAATGAAGATACTATATAATTTGTAGTCTTGTTAATACAGTAGATAAGATAATTTTTTTTCCTTTCAAAAGTATAGAAGAAAAGAGATGTTCATTACTATGATGAGAAAAATATATTTATTAGAATAAAGAAACTGATGACAATATACACAGACACAGCTAGTAGTTTCAATTTCGCTTAAAATAAAGATTATTTTTTGAAAATGTATTCAAATAAACAAATTTTAGTTACAGAATGTAGTATATGCAACATTCATTAAAGAAATAGACATCTGTTAGTGAAAAAACGAATTAAAACATGCTGTTTAACCAACATTTACCATAGCGATGATGATGATGTCGGCGACTGCTCTAATCTGCTATCCCCTCTTTCTCTCTCTCTCCCTCCTCCCAATATATCTATCAACAGTCGCACGTGCTAAGATTTTTGAGCACAGTGGTAGGATTGCTCTTGCTATTGCCTACAGCCAAAAGCATATTTCTCTAACATTACTGTTATTATAAGGGTCTAGTGCCGGGCACGGATCGGGCGTTCAACATTATAGCCAATTTTATGGGATGTTCAATGAATCTGACGGTGGCCAGACAAACACCATCCGTTCAAAACAGCATCGTTGTATTATTCCCAGATATATTTATGAACTTTTGGCTACTTAGTTATTGAAACTTGAATAGATACATAATTTAATTGAGATCAGACTAAGTATGTTTGCTTGAAATTAATGGATGATTTTTAATCCATTTTGAATAACATTGACCAAGTTATTGGTCGTGCCGGGCACGAGTAGCACTAGTCCTGTCTCCGCCCCTGATATATATATATATATATATATATATATATATATATATATATATAGAGAGAGAGAGAGAGAGAGAGAGAGAGAGAGAGAGGAACCTCAGTTATCAAACAACTCTTAAGTCGAATAATTCAGAGGTCATTAAATCAATGCATAAATTCAAACATTGTCAAGGACACAAATCTCAAAACTTAATAGCAAAAGTTGTTTGAACAGCCATAAAGAACCCCACCTCAATGACTTATAGGTTGACATTTTCTCCCTCACACTTATTTACTTCAGTTCATTTTTTTTTTTTATTCCCCTAGTGAAATGTCAAAGATTGATCCTTTTAAATTTATTTACAAGCCTAATCCAATGATAATCAAAATTTTCCAATTAAGTCACTTTTCATTTTCAGATAACAATGGCTCATACAGTTCTAGAACCAAATATATCATTGAACATTAGTTGTCTAAATTTCTAAGATGAAGCTTGATGATTTTTATCAGTAAGAGTTTTCAGGCTATTGTCTTCGTCTTTATAGTTCTTTTCACAACATTTCAGCCTCTGTATCCTCCAGCCTTCCTCAGGTGTCCCCTGTTTATCTGAGCATAGAAATGATTCAACCTGGGAAATCCTTTTTTCTTTTTAAAGTTCGAACTTTAAAAAGAAAAAAGGATTTCCCAGGTTGATAATAGTCTGAAAACTCTTACTGATATAAATATCATTGAACATTGAAAATTATGAAATTCACGTCAATATTGAAAATGAAAGCAAAAAAAAAAAAGACACAAACAAGTGCCAAGAGCTATTTAGTGACCTGATCTTTACACAAGGTCAATTTTTAAGTGAAGTAAAGCTGGTTGAATTCAATGCTTTCTTTCTCCTAGGGGTAGGGAAAAGGGTGAAAAAAACAGATTCATGCCTTTTCCAAAGGGCCTTAACATGAACAGAAATGCAAACAGTTTTGTCCAAAATTTGAATTTGGCAAGTCCAATTCCATTTTCTACAAATTAGATGGAAAAAAAAAAAAATGAATAAATACATAAAAAATTCTTAATTGAACAAGTCAATCATTAATCCAGTTAGCCATTGTTCAAAAAAAAAAAAAAATTTTTTTTTTTTTCTTTTTTCACAGGTCCCATAACCTAGTTTGGTCATAGAAGCACAACTTGTGTATTGTTTCTTGGACAAAAATACAAGGTGCATATGATAAGTTTCCAGGCTTTCTTCATATGGGCACTTTTATTGATAGTACATACATGAAACGCTAGTCCATTTCGAAGTAATCTCCGGCTGCAATGCACTTGTTGTACCATTCCAACAACTTCTCAAAGGCCCCATGGAAGTCCTCTTGTGTGAGCGTGTCAATGACCTTCATCACAGCCTCTTTCATCTCTTCAATTGTCTCATAACGACAGCCTCTGAGCTTAGGGAATAACCAAGTCACAGGGAGCAACGTCTGGACTTTAGGGAGGCTGCAGAACTGTCTTGATGCCCATCTTGCTCAAATAGTCTGTGACAAGGATGGAGTTGTGGACTGGTGCATTGTCCTGGTGGAAATCCAAATGACCCGATTTGAAGAGTGCTGGCCTCTTCCCTAGGAATCTCTACCTGAACTCCCTTAAAACCTCAACATTGTAACCCTCACCTTAACCCTTTGGCCAATCAACTGTGGTGTATTGACTTCCTTACTCCTGCCACACCTCTCATCATCCCTCACAGACTCCCTGCCTTTCTAGAATCTCTTATGCCACTCAAAAATTGATGCTTGATTCATGCAAGATGCTCCAAAAGCAGTCTGAAGCATTCCATACATTTCTGTAGCAGTTTTTCCAAGTTTAAAACAGAATTTTATTGCATATCATTCTTCTAAAGTGTCCTCCTGTTCAGATTGCATTTTTTAAATTCACCAACTCTGACAATCAGGCTTTAGTAGAGTGTATTCCAATTCCTGCAGTAGCTGTTCATTTGAACCTGAAATCATAAAAAAATGGTCAGTTATCTCATAAGATGTATAGCAATAACATACTGAATTTTCAAGAGTCTATGACAATTTTAAATACCCATACAAAAAACGTCTGGAAATTTATCGTATGCACCTCGTAGCTTGCAGCAGCCCCTCCCTCTCAAAGTCAACAATTAATTTCAATGCAGTTTTCCTTCTCTTAGACTGATTGGCATACTAAGGTTAAAGAGCCCAGTCTTCCCTACTATTTTCCTATAGCTGGAGAGAGATTAGTTCGATTGATACCTTTCTCAAGAGTGTACTTTAAGCACTGTGTGAAATGCAAACGGCCTCATTCAGGTTTTGAACTCAAGTAACAGATAGACCAGTCAGTTGAAAATGTAGAATACACCAACTGCATCTCTGAAGATGAGTAAGACCCCCTTCTTGCAACAAGTGTTCTGGATATGACATGAAATAATTTGATGGTGAGGTTCCAGCCTTGAAAATTTAGGGATTGTGAAGTACCCCTACAATGCCAGTGCTCCCAGGTCCACTCTCACCCGGAGTGGTAGCACTTGATAAGGTCCTATCTACAGGTCAAATAGAACAAACTGTGAGCAAACAAATGACTCATGTTAAATTGTGACTGTTATATAGCAATACTTGAAACCATTTAACTGTGTGCAAAAAATATCTGGTTCATTTAAGAATGTTATCAACAAAACGTATTTACAAATCATATATATTTGATATATGTATAAAGAAGAGTTGGTATTAAATAACCTACAGTGGTTGATATGCCATAAAACCCAATCATATATATTTAATATACATGTATAATGAGGATTTAGCATTAAATAATCTATTTTTATTTTAAATTGATTTTCTACTTATTTTCTAAAATTTGTTTTCTATTCATTTATCCATTCATATGTCGAAAAAGCAAATTATTGACCTTTGTCTTATGACCTGAAATTCTTTTTCAATTTTTCTCTCTTTTGTATATTTACCCCCCCACCTCAAAGAGGAAATGACAAAAGTTCAATTTTTTTTTTTTTAAGTGGAGTACATTTGATTTAAATTCTATGTTTTTCTTCTTCTCAATTGGTTGCCTTATTAAGACTAAAGAACCTAGTCAGCTTAACTATTTTCCCTTAGCTAGAGAAAACAGATGGATTCATGCCTTTCCCAATTGTATTAGTGTGAGGTATTTATCTAACCTCCCACAAGGTCATTTTAATATAGGGAGTCATGCCCAAATTGAGACTTGTGTGTGACAGGTGCAAAAAATGCTTGAACCCATTGGAATTCCCCTCTTCGGGTGCCTCAGGTGCTAAATAATGAACTCAGCCCTGCAAAGCGGGTATTGTCTGCTAGGAATAGCCCCCCTGGAACCAGGCATTCAGAGTTCCAGTCACCAAAATGCCTGGTGCCAAGTGAACTTGGTCATCAGTGATTTCAGTCACCAGGCCAAAAGGCATGGTGCCAAGTGAACATTGTCGTCGGTGATTCCATTCACGAGGTAAAAAGGCCTGGTGCCAAGTGTCTTATTAGAGGGAAGTGAAAAGCAAATAACCTTATCCAGGATTTGAACCTAAGTCACCAATTCTCTGTACTATAAATGATCTCTTTTCCTTTCACCTTGAGTGTCAATGCTATCAGACTTGAGCAATTTGTTAACCCCAACTGGCTGGGGCTGTAGAATATACTGACTGCATCCCTGCAGAGGGGTAAGACCTCCTCAGTAAATGTTCTAATATGACACTAAATAATCTTATCTCCAGTAATGCTGGAGTGTTGGGGATTGTGGAGTATTCCTTCATTGCCATGGCTCCCAGGTCCATTCTGGCTTGGAGTGGTAGAACCTGATAGTTCTATTTATGGGTCAAATAGAACTGTTTAACATTTAAACTGAATGCAAACAAATGACTTCTGATAAATTGAATTGCTTGAAATAGAACTGTTTGATCCTTTAACTGTGTGTAAACAAATGACTGATGTTTAATTGAATTGTTAGTGATACAAAGCAATACTTGGAACCATTTAACTGTGCAAAAAAAAATCAACTCTGGCTCGTTTAAAAATGTTATTAACAAAATGTGTTAACAAATCATATATATTTAATATATATGTATAAAGAGGATTTGGCATTAAATAACCTACAATGGTTGATATGCCATAAAACCCAACCAAACCAAATCATATATATTTAATATATATGTATAAAGAGGATTTGGCATTAAATAACCTACAATGGTTGATATGCCATAAAACCCAATCATATATATTTAATATACATGTATAATGAGGATTTAGCATTAAATAATCTATAGTGGTTGATATGCCATAAAACCCAACCAAACCATATATATTTTAAAGGGGTTGGGGTATTAAATAACCTACAATAGTTGATATGCCATAAAAGCCAACCAAACCATATATATTTAATACATATGCATAAAGAAGATTTGGCATTAAATAACCTATAAGGGTTGATATGCCATAAAACCAAACCAATCGAGTAGCCAAATCAATTTCCTATAACAATAACTATTATGCCACAAGCACTTCCCTATTTCACCTGAAATCAAGGGTGGAGGAACACCCTAAGCTCTAAGTTTTTCTTTAATAAAGATTTTCTCATTCATGATATCTTGCCTGATATGTTGAGATGAGGAACTACCTTTATATACTGATTTATCTGAAATGTGGTCCTCATCTTGATTGTTATAGACAATATTTTAGCTGTTGTACTGTGAAGTTACAGCTAGGGGGATGCTGGAAAAATGCTGGGGTACTGAGTAGATGTCTCATATTCTTCCTTGCTACTGTCGTCACTTTTCAAATCCAGCATTTAAAAATCTTGACTCCGATCCTTAACCTGGGAATTGCTTTAATCAGCCGGACAAAAGCTCCTCTCTCTCTCTCTCCTCCTCCAGTGATGGGACCAGTTTTTATATCCATCACCAAGTTGTTAGAATCTTCTAGACAATTCCACAACATCCGAGAAACAGGAAGAACATAGCCATTTTCTGTTTGTTCTCTGTTACTGAGGCTTACAGAGTCTTTTCCTTTAACCATAAAAACCCAGTGCCCACATGACTTGACTATGATACATTAGACAGATTCCATCTCTGCTGAGGAAGGTTCAAATAAAAAAGAGATTTTATTTGGATTCAACTACAACCCAATAGAGTCCACAAGAAAAGAAAAATTGCAAACAAATTTTTTTCTTTTAAAACAAAGCACCTCCAATACTTCATACACACCTTTTTTTTCTTAAACCAAAATGCATCCAAATGCCCAATACATTACTCTTCAGGCTTCTTCAGATAATTGCCATATTTGGTCATATTTTCAGAATTTTGAACTAAACTGTATTCAAACCATAGGAACAGATTGTTCTGTTGGTATAGAGGATATTATTTTATCATTTGGTCCTTTTCATCAATTTAACCTTTTGATATCACTTCCAATCAGTAAAATGGGAACATAAAATTTCCTAAAAAATGACTTTCTTATTGTTCCAATTGGCTACTTAACTTTTAAAATAAATTCTTATAATTAAGAGAAAAAATAATTTCATTTTGTTTAAATATATAAATAGAAATGAGAATTAAGATTAAAAATGAAAAAAAGGAAATAAATATAAAAATAAAATAAACAAAAATGAAAGATAAAATAAAAATAATGAAAATTAAAAATTAAATAAAATAAAAAATTAGATAAAATAAAAATAATGAAAATAAAAAATTAAATAGATAAATAAATAAAAATAAAAGATAAAATAAAAATAATGAAAATTAAAAATTAAATAAAATAAAAAATTAAATAGATAAATAAATAAAAATGAAAATAATGAAAATTAAAAATTAAGTAAAAAATCAAATAAACAAACAAAAATAAAATAATAAAAATAAATAATAAATATAAAATAAAACAAAAATTAAATAAAATAAAATAATAAAAAATGAAACCAAAACATAAAAAAAATTATATAATGAAACAAAATAAAAACAAAAAATGAAGGATAGGTTTTGAATTTTGGAAGTTCCTTTTAATTGCAACTTCATTTATTAACACAATATTAGCTCTGTGCAAAAGTTCCCAGCACTCTTCCTTAAAAAATTCTTATTCAATCCACAGCTGAAAGCAGTTTTTAAATGTTCTGTATTTAGTGTATATTTATCCCCCACGGCCCCATTATATGGGGGGGGTTGCAGACAAGATATGCATGTCACTGTGGTGGCAGTGGGGGGCATATTGTGTTGCTCCTTTTCAAATTTAGCAAAACAACAAAGCAGGAACAAAAAAAGAAAAAAAAAAAAAAAAAAGAAAGATTGATGAAGCCAATGAAGATCAGTACACGTCAAAAATGGTTTAGAATGTTCACAAAGACAAATTTTACAAAAAAAAAAAAAAATCACAAGAATTTCGAATAGATAATTGGCAAGCACTTTAGTAGTATTTATTTACCCAATCCCTCTGCGACAGGTAGGATGTAACACAAGACCAATTTTTAAGCAGAGTAAAGAAAGTTTGAATTTTGAGTTTTCCTTCTCCAAGACTGATTGCCTAACTAAGATTAAAGAACCTAGTCTGAACTACTATTTAGACATAGATGGGGATTTTGGTTGGTTTTATGGCATATTGTAAGTTATTAAATGCCAAATCTAGTTTATTCATATATATCGGATATATATGATTTGGAAATAAATAATGGAAAAGAATCCGACAATATGGAGAAAAATTGAAAAACAAAGTAATCTAAGGTGAAGAATTTAATGTGAAAGGAAGTTGATATTATAATGATTCGGTTTTAATAAACCATCATCAGGACTAAGAAAAGATGATATTGCGTGTCAAACTGAAATGTTATAGCATCGACTTTCTTTCACATTAAACTCTTCATTTTGAATTGCTTTGTTTTTCAATTTTTCTCCATATATATGATAAACATAAGTCAACAAAGTTAAATAGTTCCAAGTATTGCTATATATCATTAACAATTAAACAGTCATTTGTTTACACACAGTTAAATGATCAAACAGTTCATTTTCAAACACTTCAATTTAGCATAAATCATTTGTTTGCACTCAGTTTAAATATCAAACAGTTCTATTTGACCCATAGATAGGACCCTATCAGGTGCCACCACTCAAGGTCAAAGTGGACCTGGGAGCCATGGCAATGAAGAGGTACTCCACATTCCCCAAAACTCCATGACTGGAGCCTCACCATCAGACTGTTTAGTGTCATATCCAGGACACTCACTGGAAGAGTCTTACCCCTCTGCATAGATGCAGTTGGTGTATTCTACAGCCCCAGCCAACTGGGCTACAGAGATAGAATCATGCCTTTACTAAGGACATTAGTACAAAATAAAATACACACAGCCTAGTCGAGGACTAGAACTTGCACTGATGACTCCATTTCTAACAATAACCATTAAGCTCAAGCTACAAATAGTCATACAAAAGGAATTAAAATGCAAGCGAAATAAGTTGTAAATAAATTGTTAGAGCATCAGTCAGCTTCTCAACTATCTGCACATGACTTCAAATCAGACAAGAAAAAAAAATTTATCAAAACTTGTCGCTGGAAATGAAAAGTGAATTTCACTTATTAAAAATCATGGACCTGGATTGTCTGAATCATCAACAGCAACACCCTCTTTTTGGGAGAGAAAAGAAAGTTATTGTCATTTTTGGTTGATTGATTTTAATGGCATGTCAACCAAGACCTTGCTAGAGAATAGAAAAAGATTTTTAAAAAATTTTAAAAAACAACTTCGGAAAAACTTTGGAACACGGTAACAATTATCATAGAACTTTTTTGCAACAATACCAAAGAACCCAGAAAAGAGACAAGGGGAACTAAAGGTCCAAGAAAGGATTGAGAGCGTCTATGATAGATTTTAATGGCATGTCAAACTGTAAGGGATCAAGACCTAACAAAAAAATAAAAAGTTATTCCCCTGAGAGATAGAAAGGGAGTTACCTCCCATACAATGCATTGTGGGATTGTAGGGACTAGAACACAAAAACGCAAGACAATAAAGAGAGACTTTAATCAAACCATAGCAAATGACGGATATACATTTGACTGGTGCACACAAAGTTAAAACTGTTCTTTTCCTGGTTAATAGACGTACATCTCTGCCTGTGGTTAAAAAACCTAAAAGTTTTGTAGAACAACAATGAGTCTGGGTTTTTTTTCAGTTTTGTTTACATTTTTTCTTAGTTTGTAAAAATATAACACAACCTGTTTTGGGTAATTTTATGCCAAGAGGTTAGGGAATCTCTTCCATTGCCTGTTTATATTTACAGTTTTGGGATAGTTGTTTCTAAATTTTTTTTTTTTCCCTGCAGTTATAAAATCAAGTATTCCTATCAAATACAAATAACTTGCAAACAATTATATGGTTTCAAGTATTCCTCTCAAATACTAATAATTTATCCACAATTATATCATGTCAAGTGACTATTACTATTTCATAATAATTAGTTTGCAGTTATATGGTTTTATATATATAAGGAAAAACATTTTTGTGCCTGAGAGAATTTTGATATAAAATAAATTCTTTCCTTCTTAACGTATTTACTGTACTGGTGAATTCTATTCTCCACACATTACATTTATCCGACATGTATCGAAACAGATCTATTTAATCCATAAATGGAATTACCAATCTAAGCAAGAGTGGACCTGGGAGGAATAAAGAGGTGCTTCATACTCACCAAAAAAAGAGCCTAATTTTTGATTGAAAATGAAAAGCCAAGTGTTTTACAAATTGCTCAAAGATTGATTGGTTGGGTTTTATGGCATATCAACCATTGTTGGTTATTTAATGCCAAATCCTCTTTATACATATATATTAAATATATAGGATTTGGTTTGGTTGGGTTTTATGGCATATCAACCATTATAGGTTATTTAATGCCAAATCCTCTTTATATATATATATATATATATATATTAAATATATATGATTTGGTTTGGTTGGGTTTTATGGCATATCAACCATTGTAGGTTATTTAATGCCAAATCCTCTTTATATATATTAAATATATATGATTTGGTTTGGGTGGGTTTTATGGCATATCAACCATTGTAGGTTATTTCATGCCAAATCCTCTTTATATATATATATATTAAATATATATGATTTGGTTGGGTTTTATGGCATATCAACCATTGTTTGTTATTTAATGCCAAATCATCTTTATACATATATATTAAATGTATATGATTTGGTTTGGGTGAGTTTCATGGCATATCAACCATTGTAGGTTATTTAATGCCAAATCATCTTTATACATATATATTAAATATATATGATTTGGTTTGGTTGGGTTTTATGGCATATCAACCATTGTAGGTTATTTAATGCCAAATCCTCTTTATACATATATATTAAATATATATGATTTGGTTTGGTTGGGTTTTATGGCATATCAACCATTGTAGGTTATTTAATGCCAAATCCTCTTTATACATATATATTAAATATATATGATTTGGTTTGGGTGGGTTTTATGGCATATCAACCATTGTAGGTTATTTAATGCCAAATCCTCTTTATACATATATATTAAATGCATATGATTTGGTTTGGGTGGGTTTTATGGCATATCAACCATTGTAGGTTATTTAATGCCAAATCCTCTTTATACATATATATTAAATATATATGATTTGGTTTGGTTGGGTTTTATGGCATATCAACCATTGTAGGTTATTTAATGCCAAATCCTCTTTATACATATATATTAAATATATATGATTTGGTTTGGTTGGGTTTTATGGCATATCAACCATTGTAGGTTATTTAATGCCAAATCCTCTTTATACGTATATATTAAATATATATGATTTGGTTTGGGTGGGTTTTATGGCATATCAACCATTGTAGGTTATTTAATGCCAAATCATCTTTATACATATATATTAAATGTATATGATTTGGTTTGGTTGGGTTTTATGGCATATCAACCATTGTAGGTTATTTAATGCCAAATTCTCTTCATACATATATATTAAATGTATATGATTTGGTTTGGGTGGGTTTTATGGCATATCAACCATTGTAGGTTATTTAATGCCAAATCCTCTTTATACATATATATTAAATATATATGATTTGGTTTGGTGGGGGTTTTATGGCATATCAACCATTGTTTGTTATTTAATGCCAAATCCTCTTTATACATATATATTAAATGTATATGATTTGGTTTGGGTGGGTTTTATGGCATATCAACCATTGTAGGTTATTTAATGCCAAATCATCTTTATACATATATATTAAATGTATATGATTTGGTTTGGTTGGGTTTTATGGCATATCAACCATTGTAGGTTATTTAATGCCAAATTCTCTTCATACATATATATTAAATATATATGATTTGGTTTGGTTGGGTTTTATGGCATATCAACCATTGTAGGTTATTTAATGCCAAATCCTCTTTATACATATATATTAAATATACATGATTTGGTTTGGTTGGGTTTTATGGCATATCAACCATTGTAGGTTATTTAATGCCAAATCCTCTTTATACATATATATTAAATATATATGATTTGGTTTGGGTGGGTTTTATGGCATATCAACCATTGTAGGTTATTTAATGCCAAATCCTCTTTATACATATATATTAAATATATATGATTTGGTTTGGTTGGGTTTTATGGCATATCAACTATTGTAGGTTTTTTAATGCCAAATCCTCTTTATACATATATATTAAATATATATGATTTGTTAACACATTTTGTTAATAACATTTTTAAACGAGCCAGAGTTGATTTTTTTTTGCACAGTTAAATGGTTCCAAGTATTGCTTTGTATCACTAACAATTCAATTAAACATCAGTCATTTGTTTACACACAGTTAAAGGATCAAACAGTTCTATTTCAAGCAATTCAATTTATCAGAAGTCATTTGTTTGCATTCAGTTTAAATGTTAAACAGTTCTATTTGACCCATAAATAGAACTATCAGGTTCTACCACTCCAAGCCAGAATGGACCTGGGAGCCATGGCAATGAAGGAATACTCCACAATCCCCAACACTCCAGCATTACTGGAGATAAGATTATTTAGTGTCATATTAGAACATTTACTGAGGAGGTCTTACCCCTCTGCAGGGATGCAGTCAGTATATTCTACAGCCCCAGCCAGTTGGGGTTAACAAATTGCTCAAGTCTGATAGCATTGACACTCAAGGTGAAAGGAAAAGAGATCATTTATAGTACAGAGAATTGGTGACTTAGGTTCAAATCCTGGATAAGGTTATTTGCTTTTCACTTCCCTCTAATAAGACACTTGGCACCAGGCCTTTTTACCTCGTGAATGGAATCACCGACGACAATGTTCACTTGGCACCATGCCTTTTGGCCTGGTGACTGAAATCACTGATGACCAAGTTCACTTGGCACCAGGCATTTTGGTGACTGGAACTCTGAATGCCTGGTTCCAGGGGGGCTATTCCTAGCAGACAATACCCGCTTTGCAGGGCTGAGTTCATTATTTAGCACCTGAGGCACCCGAAGAGGGGAATTCCAATGGGTTCAAGCATTTTTTGCACCTGTCACACACAAGTCTCAATTTGGGCATGACTCCCTATATTAAAATGACCTTGTGGGAGGTTAGATAAATACCTCACACTAATACAATTGGGAAAGGCATGAATCCATCTGTTTTCTCTAGCTAAGGGAAAATAGTTAAGCTGACTAGGTTCTTTAGTCTTAATAAGGCAACCAATTGAGAAGAAGAAAAACATAGAATTTAAATCAAATGTACTCCACTTAAAAAAAAAAAAATTGAACTTTTGTCATTTCCTCTTTGAGGTGGGGGGGTAAATATACAAAAGAGAGAAAAATTGAAAAAGAATTTCAGGTCATAAGACAAAGGTCAATAATTTGCTTTTTCGACATATGAATGGATAAATGAATAGAAAACAAATTTTAAAAAATAAGTAGAAAATCAATTTAAAATAATAGAAAATTTAAAGAACATAAAATAAAGAAATAAACAAAAATAGAAAATGAATTTTAAAAAAGAAAAATAAATAGGAATATAAGATAGACAAGGGAATTGGGAAGGGAAATTCTTCTTCATACGACATTCACGAAATTAAATGACATCTCTTAATTGGTTTTAATCAAGAAACATTGCTTATTTGGCCCAAAATTCAAAGATGTCCAACATTCTATTGACAGCTTTATGTCAAAAACTGGGACATTTTTTCATAATAGGATTTGAAAGGTTGCAGTACGTTGACGTTAAAAAGAAAGAAAAAAAAAAAAATATATATATATATATATATGTAAAAATTCCTTCACTTACACAGAGAATGACGATGACACAAGGTAAAGTATCTAACAGAAGTAAAAGTTAGCCAGGTTTCGATCCCAGCTTGAAGCATCTCGTGTGTCTAGCCACACTGAGGAATTGTGATAAAACGAAATAGTCTGTCTGTGGATGACTATATATATATATATATATATATATAAGATTATACGTCGTAATACGGTTAGCAAGTTAGATGAGTATACAATTGGTCGAGAGTTCGATTCTCAGCGGGGCGACCCATACTTCTGGCCTTGAGCCGCAACTATGCTTAGTAAATAACAAGTACGTCTTGCAAGTAAATTCTAATTAAATAAAACAGTTTGAAACTTTTGCATATGCCTAATTATTTAAAAAAAAACGGATTTTCTTTTCTTTAAATTTACTCAAATTTCGAAATAAATCAGCTGTTACATGAATTGTAAAATATTGGCAACATACTGACTAAATATGTTGCCAATATTTTTTTAAAAATCATGTAGGAAGAAAAAAAAAAGGCTTTCTTTGTTAGTTTTACAATAGGAAAAAAATCGATGTAAACAAAAAAAAAATTCTTGCAGTCAGTCAACTGTGAAAAAATATTTAAATTATTTCTTTCATTAAAATTAAGATTCAACTTAATTTTAACGAAAGAAATAATTTAAATATTTTAAGGATACGACTAAAATTATTAAGAATTCATTCAAGAATTTTTAATAATTTTAGTCGTATCCTTAAAATCACTGTCTTGAAATATTAATTCAATTTAGAAAAAAAAAAAAATAAAATGAAAGCAAATTTTCATAGAATAATATTATGGGGATTTGTTTAAATTTTGGATCAAAAGGCACCCACACACAAAAAAAAAACATGATGAAAAGGGTAGAGGTTAAACTTAAAATTTTTAATTCAAATCAATTTTGTTGAACAAAACATTAAAAAAAAAAGAAGAAATTATAAGAATTAAAAAAATGAATAAATAAATAAGAAAATAAACAAATCAAGAATAAATAAGAATAGGCAGAATAATAGATAAAATGAAAATAAATTTACAAAGAAATAAGATTAAAAAAATGAATAAAATTATTTTTAACACGTTAAAAACTCAACCAAGCAATTTACACACCTGGAGCAAGATATTTTTTTAATTAATATAATCAAGCTTTTTAGAATAAAAAGATTAGTCTTTTATTTCATTTTAATTAACGTCAATTTATATATGCCTACACCTCACACACAGGACAGAGAGATGGATTAAGGATTAAGATATTATTTGGATATTAATTACTTTATTTATCTGGCCAGGTGTAAAAAAAAATGTCATTTGGGACGATGTTTATTTTAAAAGAAATGAGAAAAGAAAATAACGGCTTCCAACCCGAAAACATTCTGGTAATTTAGAAAGGAAAATTGCTTCAACCTAAGTGAAGAGGGATACAAAACCCGTTTCCCCCTATTTTGAATTACAACATTAAAAAAAATCATTTCGTTGAATTAACGGACAATAAATCCGAAATACTATATTAACAAAGGCCTATAGCGAAGTATCGTAACGTGTAGGTGCAGGGTTGAGGAAGCTCGTTATTTTACGTTCTCTTTCGAAAGAGAATCTCAGCAAGTTAATTCGATATGTTATGGGTAAAAAAATTTAAACAAACTAAATGATTTTTAAAAGAAAACTTAAATTTAAACTCTTTTTGTTTAAATTGTCTATAAAACTTTGAGTCAGAGTGTCAACTTTTTAAAAAAAAGTTGCTTTTTTAAACCCTTTCAATACGTACACAACACACACCGGCGGATTTAAGAATAATCTCCTGGGGACCCCAAAAAATGTCAAACTTTTCTTTTTGTGAGGAAATGGGTACCTTTAAAATTCTAGTGTTTGTTCATTTTAAAGAAGGAGTATACGAATTTTATATAGTTTAAGGTCTCAACAAGCTTAAGTGTGACCAAACCCAAGAAAATATTTAAATACTTAGCACTTAATTTCTATAATTCAAATGTTTTCATTTTTTTTTTTAAGCTTTCTTCTGACTTGCAGATTTTTAATTTACCTCAGTGTCACCTCATCGCCGTTGGGTTCTAAATTTACTAATTTTGTATTTTCAAATAGTCATGAACTACAGTTCTCCGTCTCATTATATGTGATCTCCACCTCAAAATAGAAATAAACCTTTGAGATACAAGGATCTACTTC
Organism: Sepioteuthis lessoniana; assembly: GCA_963585895.1. Taxonomy (NCBI): domain Eukaryota; kingdom Metazoa; phylum Mollusca; class Cephalopoda; order Myopsida; family Loliginidae; genus Sepioteuthis; species Sepioteuthis lessoniana. Next base: position 56,021 of record CAUZXS010003032.1, on the reverse strand, counting down.
CAATTTTTATTATATAACATTGTTGGGACCTTTTTTTGTTGCCATCTATAAAAAAAAAATCCAAACATGAGGCCTCTCTTTATCTTTATGTAGCTTTTGGGGTCACAAGTTCAAACCCACGACAGAAAATGTGACGTACCCCAGAATAATATCTTAATACTTACATCAAATGTTCGTAGTGAACAGGTCAGCAAATTTGATTTGTGAAACCTTGTTAGTGAGTTCGTTTCTCACTGGGGCCCTATACTTCTGGTCTTGAATTACAACTAATCTGAGCTTGATAAGTAACATCTTATCTTCATAATCTTTTCTTTTTCTTGTAGCCCTCTTCTAAATTCAGATGAATAGAATTCAGAGCTAAAAAAAAGACAGTCTTGTTCGACTACACTGCTAGTGTGAAATAAACTAGATCCATATAAAAAGAAAATGGAATTTTTTAGATGTGAATAAATACAAGGTTCATATGCATGTAAGATTCAATTTCAAATAATTAAACAATTTCCACAACGTAGATTTTTAATTTACCTAGGTATTCGCAATTGGGTTCTAAATTCACAAGGTTTACATTTTAAAACAGGCATGAATTACTGTTCCCTGTCCCATTCATTATATGTCCACCGTCTCAGAATTGAAAACGAACTTAGAGACAGACAAGCAAGTAGACATAATCTGGGTGTTATTTAATATTGTTGGAACCCCCTTTTTGTACCGTCTCTAAATAAAAAAAGATGTTTTTTTTAAATAAAAATAACTTACTGTGTTTTAAAATAAGATATAAAATGTATACCTTCTATAAGTTCTACATCTTTAGACACTATTTTAAAAGTAAAGTATTTTTCCATAGGGATAAAAAAAGATATAGAAATTATGAAAAAATTAAATAGAAAAAGTTAAGTTAAATTCTTATTACAAGACGTTACATGAGGTTTTATTTCTTTAAATGTTAAAACTTCCTCGTTGTTACACTAGTGTACAAAATCAGTGAATAATAAGTCACCAATATTGAAAATTATGTTTATTATTAAAAAGGAATTATATTTCTTAATTATGACATCTGCTAAAGAAAAAAAAAATGGCTTTTTAACGCATTTGTAAATTTGAAAAGATTCAAAGTCGTAAGAAAAACTTTGTTACTATTTTCAAAGTACTTTTTTTTTAATTTTAAAAGCCTAAAATACATTATAAACAAATATACACCCGTTGATGTTAAGGCAAACAGTAAAATTACCTGATGTTAACCGACTTTAAATAGTTTAAATAAATTTTACTTGACTAATTGCAAGTGAACAAATAATAGGGTTTGAAAAATTTAAGAGAAATAACTTTATACGGGGGGTGAGGAACTTGCAGAAGTAAATCTTGGGGTTTTATAACTTTTTAAAATTTTAGATAAGGGATTATCAACTTAAACACAGTAAATTTGGTGGGTGGTGAGCAATAAATCTGAAAATTAGATATTGAAAGGGTAAAATAATTTTTTAAAGTTTTTCCCAGAAGAACAAAGTTTGCTGAAAGGAAATACAACACTCAAACCATATTTTAAATATATTTTATTTAAAAGAAGAAAATCTGTTGTTGTGTCGTAAACCAAAATAAAAACATTTTCAAATACTAAAAAAATAAGAAATATCTCTCTGACCCAATCAGTTACATTTAATATTCGAATGAAAATTTGAAATATGAAAATATACGAAATATGAGACAGAAATTGTATATATTTTTTTTTTTTTTACAGTAAATGTAAAATATTTTGAGGAGTCAAATAAAATTAATAAAAGTTAAAAGTCTTTTTTTCTTAAATCAATAACATTTTTGCTGTTGTAAAAAAACAAAAAAGTGAGGGCATGATTTTTTTTTATCATGCTTCAGTTTTTTATGGGGGGGGGTCTTTTTTGTAGTTGTTTTGTTTGTCAGTTTTTGGTTTGTTTTTTTAAAGATTACTATAATTAAATACTGCAAAAAAAAAATGCAACACTTAAACACTACTTTCTGAAATCATTTGACAGCATTAAATAAAAATAAAAATGAAGCAACGACTTACCACATATTCTCGAATTGCGTTATGAAAGACTTGTTCTCTTATATTAATGTCATCATCAAATTCATTCATTTTCTTCCAACGACCGACAAACTGTGTCCTTGCAGCATGGTCAGTCCCAAATAAATAAGTAAATTATATATATATAAATAAATATATATATATATATATATATATATATATGAACGTATTCAAGTCCAAGATTTCACTTTCTCTTTAAACAAATTATAGTTCTTCCATTTTCTCCTTTGTTTTTAATAAACAAACTGAACATTTATTTCTATTTATTTATCTTTAAAAAGTTCAACGGAACCAAGACGATATTGATTCAGTTATTCCTCAGTTTTGGTAATAACTACATTGTTTTATTTTTTTCGGGATCGGGGAGGAAATTAAGGGACGGAATTTAAGTATTTCAGTAGATCCTTCTTTTTCTCCAAAAATTGTGAATTTAGAAAAGAAAAGATTTTTCAAATTTTACCCATAAAAAATTCTTTAGCCAGGAAAAAAAAACAACAAAAAAAAAAAACGTTACAGTCAACAACTAAATATTTCAATTTTGAAAAAAAAATTAAATTTAAAAAAATCTGTCTTTGCCTTTTTTTCTTTTAAATGAATTAATTGATTAAATCTTTTTCTTTTTTCTCATTCTTTACTTTTCTTTGTTATTTTTTTTTCTGCCCACAATTTAAACAAAATCATTATTTATCGGATAAAAATATTCGTTTTTGTTTTGTTTAGTTTTTTTACACAACCAACTTAAAAGGACCGCTTGCTTCGTTTTTAAAAAAATATCGCGGTTTTATTTTATTACTGACGAAGAAAATAAACATTTACTTATAGTAAGCATAGTAAGTAAGTTCCCACTTACTTACAAACTTACCTATGTTATGATGATGATTCAATTTTATAAATAATTTCCAAAATATTTACTTTTAACTTAACATTTTTTTTTTTAAATCCAATTATTACGGTGTCAGACAATTTAATAGAAATCACAATAAAATGCCCGAAATTGTTTCTTTCTTATTCGTTTTTTTTTTTGCTACACAAGTACAATAGGACGACAAAGGTTGCTTCTTATAATACTTTTAGGTGCTGGCATTGTTATTAATAATCATACCCTCCATATAAACAGTTTTAGACTTGTAATTTTCCAGATGAGGATTTTTGTTGCTGTCGTTGATAAAACGAAGAAGCAGACACGACATCGTTAGCGCCTCCATTCGAAAGCGAGACACAACGGTCATGTGCCAGTGGCTACACCGGTCACATGTGTATATCACGTGACCGGTGACATGAAACTTTACTTACCCTACGAATATATTTTCCGTTTAAGCACTAAGTCGGTTTTTTTTTCTTTCTTTTCACTTTTTACCTTTGTACTTTTAAATTTAGCTCAGCGTTTGATATATTTCAGCTGAGCTTTAGAACACAAGTCCAAAAATGGAGCAATGCTAAGAAGATTATATTGTGTTACTTTTTTTTAGTGTCATAGGCCGAGGGCTGGAATTTCACCAGCTAAAACTATAAGCTGCGGTTTATCTGACATCCCACCGAGTCAGAATATGGCATAAGGCCAAATTATGATGGGGGCTCACAGCAGCTGCAAAAAATCTTGACTCCGTCTGTATTGGGTCTCCAAAGACACCAAGCAATAATCTTATTCCTGCAAGCAAGCAAAGGCCTGGCTATAACCTATATAAAAAATTTTGTGAAATTTTTTTAGAAAATTATATATGATTATTATTTGTTGATGATTGCAAAATTAACTTAGTTACAAAATATTACTTTTAACTAATTTATTATTTTTAAAAAAAACCACAAAAGTGTGTGGCTTTAAGCCGTAGCTGATTAAGTTTATGCATAAGTCTGCGAATACCTACCTACCTTGAAAATAGCTAGCAGGACCCTGGGCCGGCGCGAGGGTCTCGAGTGTACCCCCAACATACACACCGTATTTATGATACGTTCCTACCCTGAATTTATGCAAGGCCCCCATTCTCCTACATGTAAATTTTCATTAAGTAATATAGAAAATATGGAAACCAGCCTTTCCAGAGTCACCAAGTAGTCTCCCTATAGTTGCAGGTACTACGCGCAGACCTTAGCTGGACCAGAGTGTTTGAAATTAAAATTTTCAATGAAAATTTGTCATGTCTCCGTTTAATCCGAGCAAAACTGTTTTTTTTTTTCAATTGACTAAAAAGTCAAATGGCAAGATAAATGTCCACTTAAACACTGGGTCCAGTTGGCTGGGGCTGTAGAATACATTGACTGCATCTCTGCAGAGGGATAAACTCCCCTAACAGCTGGGGTGCAGAATACACCGATTACATCTTATTTGAAGAGTAACACTCCTCTAACGAGTACCTTAGATATGATACAAAACAATCTCAGTCTGGTCGGCAGGGGCTGTAAAATACACTGACTGCATTTCTGCATAGGGGTAAGACTCCCCCAACGAGTGTCATGGATATGACACTAAACAATCACAGCTCAATCAGCTGAAGCTGCAGAATACATCGACTGTATCTCTGCATAGGTGTAAGATTTCACCGACGAGTGTCCTGGATATGAGACTAAACATTCTCAGCCCAGTGAACTGGAGCTATAGAATACTCCGACTGCAACCCTGCTGAAGGGTAAGACGTCCCCAACGACTGTCTTGATATGACACTAAATAATCTAATGGTGGGGCTCCAGTAATGCTGGAGCTTTGGGGAATGCAGAGTACCTGTAATGGTTCCTAGATCATCATCATCATCACGTCGTGCCGCTTGCACGGATATCCCTGACCCTCCCTCACCACTTCTCCCTATCGTCCATCGCCTCTGGCAGGTCTTCCGGGCTACATCCCGTATCCTCACAAAGCTGCTGTATGTATGTTCTAGCTGGTCGTCCTGCTTTTGCTCGGCCATATGAGGGGGTCCATAGGAGTACATCACTTATGAGTTCGTCTCTGCTTCTCCAGCAGTGTCCTGCATGCCTGGTTCGTCTAGCTTGGATAGTTTTCGTGATGGGAGGCAGGTGGCCATATAGTTGGTGCTTTGTGGGGTGTTGCCGCCAGGAATTATTCAATATTGCTCGCAACATTCTTGTGTAATTGCCGTCTAGCTTCTTCTCCAGCCGTTTTGTTAGCGTCCAAGTGGTGCATACCGACACTGACTACGGTTCATTGATAGCAGATACATAAATATATAAATTTTTATCAAGGGCGGATTTAAACAACAATTTAAAAACTTTTAAAGTTGACACGGGAGAAATCAAAGATCATTGGCGTCAAAAAAACACGTGACACATAAGCCAACTAGCTAAGAACAACATACACTTCTACTCTATCAAGTGAAGGAAGAGAATATAAATAGCTCTTCTTACCTACCGACTCTTTCTTTGTCTTGGAATTTTGAAAGAAGCGCCGGTGATAACGGTCTAGAGAAGAAGTTCTTAGGCAGTATCAGAGAAAGAGGCGACAGGAGCACATGTTGAAAGGTAATCTATCTTAACAAGTTTATCCCAACTTTATTGCCTGTGTAGCAGAAGGAATTTTGGTTTGGCGCGCAATTTAATTCGACGCATAATTTCACCCAATCAGGATGATTGACCCGTGGTACTATTTACCAACCCCTCCGCTCGGGCAGGATATGACACAAGGTCAGTTTTTAAGCGGAGTTTAACAGGTTTTGAATTCAGAGTTTTCCTTCTCCTAGACTAGTTGCCTCACCAAGGCTGAAGAACCTAGTCCGTCCTACTATTTACCCATGGAGGGAGAATAAGGGGGTTCATACCTTTCCCAAGGGTATTTGCCCGAAAGTGAACGTAATAGCGCGACTGGAGTACGAACTCGCGTACTACGATTCCGCAGTTCATCGCTTTAACCATTACACCACGAGGACACCCCGTGGTGTAATGGTTATCGTCGCAGGATATGGACACGGCGACACGAGTTCAAATCCTGGACCTGACTGATTGCATTTCACATAGCACTAATACCCTTGGGAAAGGTATGAATCCAATTATTCTCCCTCCAGCAATAGGTAAATAGTAGAACAGACAAGGTTCTTCAGCCTTGGTGAGGCAATTAGTCTAGGAGAAGGAAAACTCTGAATTGAAACCTGTTAAACTCCGCTTAAAAATTGACCTTGTGTCATATCCTGCTCGAGCTGAGGGGTTGGTAAATATGATCAGGATGACCTATCCTATTCATCACGAATCTTCTTTCCGGACAGCAGAAATTGGGTAAGCTGCCAAACACATTTTTTTGGCTGAACAACACCGTCCAGTGTAGACTTCTCACTGGCGGCTCTTCAATAGCAGCAGCAGCATGGACACATGAGGGAGCCTATCAAATTTATGGATTCCTTGCGTCTTTTTTTTCTCTTAGACCAAGGGATCCCAGTTGAATATTAATTAGATACATTCAATAAGCCACACACAGGAACAACTTTATGTCACCCCCAAAATTGGCTATGTCGATTGCGATGCCTAATCCTGCTCCCGGCACCTAGCTCTCTCTCTCTCTCTCTCTCTCTCTCTCTCTCTCTCTCTCTCTCTCTCTCTCTCTCTCTCTCTCTCTCTCTGGGCAACATTAATGGAGACACGCACGCCTCTCCCCAAAACCACCAGACACGAAACTCACGGTAACTCCAAAGTTTATTTCCTCCAACGGCAAACAAGACTTTCGCTAAACTACGGCGAACACAATCCCTCGCACGTCCAACAACACACGCTGCTATCTCAACTTTCTCATAACTCCATTTCGTCTCCTTACTTCTTTCCTTTTCCACGAGGCTTGCAGCACAAAAGCAAACTAAATATTCCATGCTGCAAATAAAAACTATTCTTAAAAACATTTCGACTTCATACATCTTGAACCCTATCCATTATTTACCTTACAAACTTAGCGAGGAAACAACTCAACATAAACACAAAAACGTTGCAACTTTTCCTCGCTAACCCCAACAATAACAAATATCTTCCTCGCTAAACAATAATAACAATATCATTCCTACACCTGTATAAATTGTACAATAATTATAATTTATCTGAATGACAATTTTGTTGCACTTAAATCTCTTGTTTATTGCTTTGCTGTTTTATTTACTGTTGTGACTCGTCGTTTTTTACAAAAAATTATTGTTCGCCAACCTCATAATACATACTCAGAGGAAGCATGCACGCTGACACACATAAGACTACCTCACAACAGTCCTTTCCCATATTACCAGGCTAAACCCAACCATACAACATACCCCTTTATTACTATCGCTCTCGGGTCCACTCTGGTCTGGAGAGATAGCACCTGATTGCGTCCTATCTATAGGTAAAATAGAACTCTTTGATATTTAAATTGTGTACTTGTGCTCAACCGAACTGTTTGAAATAGAGCTGTTTTCACATAAACAGTGTGTTGTATATTGACCTTCGATCCGGCCAAACATGCCATTCCAAAGACGGCGGAAGTGAATATTCTATTGGCGTGGCCGAGCTTGGCTGACAAAATGGGACAAGGTAAAATCCCGCGGTACAGTCATAGACTGATGCACCGTAAGAGAGTGACCTGTGAACTGTATGACAGTTATTTCCGCTTGATGACGATCAAACATGCCATTCCAAAGATTGAGTGGGCGATTGAACTATTATATAACTCGGTGAAGACAGGAAGTCAGTGAGTTGGAGATCAGATGAGTTAGAGAAAGATGCGGTAGAGGAAGCCTGCACCCAGCAGAGTGGGCCCCCAGGCCTCCGGTTGAGCAGCCCTGGAGAACAAGAAGGACACAACGCTGATGGCCATAAGAGTGGGAATCAATATGTTGCAGTTCTGGTCGGTCTCCGACTCCCTCTCACACGCAACCTTTCAAATAAAGTGAGAGGTATATTTTTCTAAGAACTGTGTCGCTCGTCTTTATTATGTCGTTGTGTTCTGCATGCATCTGCATATGAGTATACAACAAGTGTATAAATAAAAACTTATGCTAAATTGAATTGTCTGAAACAGTTGGAATAGAACTGTTTTTTTTTTTTGTTGTTGTTTTTTTTTTTTTTTTCCTTTAACTGTGTGTAATCAAATGACTGATGTTTGATTGAATTGTTAGTGATACACAACAATACTTGAAAAACATTAAACTGTAAACAAAAAAATGATTAATAATAAGTAAGATTATTCGTGTTAGATAGAAATAAGCGAAACCATTTAATGTGTGAAAAAAATGAACCCAGGTTCCTTTAAAAATGTTATCTACAAAATGTATTTCGAAATCATATATTTAATATATATGTATAAAAAGGATCTGGCATTACATAACCTACAAGGGTTGATATGCCATAAAAACCAACCAGGTCAAATCATATATTTAATACATATGTATAAAAAGGATCTGGCATTACATAACCTACAAGGGTTGATATGCCATAAAACCAAACTAAACACAACAAACTTAAACACTGGTCTACGTATAAAAATAGTTAGTTTGTTTTGCTTTATGGCATATCAACCTTTGTAGGTCATTTAATGCCAAATCTTGTTCATATATATGCATATTAAATATATGATTTGATGGTAACATTTTTTAAACGTCCCAGATCTCATTTGTTTGCACAGTGCGAAACGGCTTCAAGCATTGCTAAGTGATAGTAATACTTCAGATTAACTTTAATCCTTTCAATGTACACGGTTAAATGGTTTTAAATATAATAAAGGAGTGGAGGTGCCCGCGGTGTAATGGTTATCGTCGCAGGATATGGACACGGCGACACGAGTTCAAATCCTGGACCTGACTGATTGCATTTCACATAGCACTAATACCCTTGGGAAAGGTATGAATCCAATTATTCTCCATCCAATTATGGGTAAATAGTAGGGCAGACTAGGTTCTTCAGCCTTGGTGAGGCAACTAGTCTAGGAGAAGGAAAACTCTGAATTCAAACCTGTTAAACTCCGCTTAAAAATTGAACTTGTGTCATATCCTGCTTGAGCGGAGGGGTGAATAAAGGAGTGAATATTTCTATTCGACCCATAATCTATTTTGTTCAAGGTGGCCCAGCCGAAGCCGGGAGCCTTTCGGCCTCGAATCTGTCCTTGATTTTGAACACAGCGCCGGGCCGAAGCCGAAGTCCGGCTGGCGCGTTGAGAAAATTTATAGGTCACGCAGAACAGAGGATTGACAATAAAATTCAGGAAAATTTCCCGTTATACCAGTAAACATTTAATATTTCATTTCATTTCAGCTTTTATCAGGAACTGAAATTTTATGTCGAAAATTCATAAAGTAACGTGCGGCATTTTGGTATCTGCCAAATAAATAGGATCTCGTAAATATATTTATTGTAGTGTGAATGGGTCAATGACTGTGCTAGTTAGATATTTCGAAGAAAAAGCTAACATGAAGACTGTAGAGGAATAGGATTTCTCGAGATTCCGTGAAAAGTAAAACTTCGGGTGTTAGTTCCACAATAATTCAACATAAATTTACACAAGCAACGTAGACACGATACATTTGACAAAAAACAAGAACTTTAAAGAAAAACAACTTGGTATTTTGTGGTGTTTGAAGGCTTTTTGAAGGTCAGGGGCTAAGGGCAAGGCTGTGTTGACTCCATATTTTGGTTACACTGTTCACCCCACGTTGACTAGCCGGCGCAATGCCTTGCCCAAAGAAAGTCCCAAAAGAAATATACAAAAAGAAAAGATAGAAACAGATAAGAGACGAAAACATTTCTTCCATACTTTCCTTTATTCACTTGGTGAAGAGACTAACCGACGCTACGTCCCAAGACGTAGCATGGTGCCCAAAACTCCTGACAGCAAAATGGTGCTGTTGGTTCGACGGACACTACCTGACTGAGAAAGATGATATCGTTTCCTTTTTCAAGGGGAAAATCCTTTTTTCTTTTACGCATGCGTCATCTCCTTTTCCGTTAGAGACCTCTGGGAGTTTCTTCAAATTTTATAGTTTTCTTTTTATCTATTTATTTATTTTTTAAATTTAATTTTTTATTTATTTATTTGTTCCCTACAATTTTATCAACTCAACCATGGCAATAATCATACAAAAGGTGTTCATATATATATGTGTGTGTGTGTGTGTAAGACACGAAATTCTCGGTCAAATTGAATGAGTGTATATGTGTGTGTATGTCCGAATTGATAGGAGAAGATAGGTTTTTACTTACATACAAATGTATGTGTATGTATATGCGTGTGTCCTGGTATGTATGAGTTTTCAGCCCCTCTCCTACTGTCGTGTATATTAGCGGGTCGTCTGGTGTCAATCTGACTACCGTGATGTGACTGCGGATCTGTGGGTCTCCCTGCTTTGAACAAAGAAATTTCACTATTTATACTTTTATGTAAAATAAAAGTGGATCAAAGTAAATTATTTTTATTACAGGTCAAATAAAGTTCAAATGCGCAGACGTTGGCGAGAGCGCAACCTGTGACCTGTTTTACCCTATTAGATTCCCAGATATTACCTATTTACAGTGTAACCCGGATATAAGAGAGATTTTCTCTGGTCCTAAATTACCTAAACAAAATAGACCAAACCCTGATATAAGAGACTTACTCTCCGGTCCCTACAACTATCTTATATCCGGGTTACACTGTATTTTGGAAAACCGGCTCATTGGCCTAGTGGGTAGAGTGTTCGCCAATGGTCCGGGAGACCTGGGTTCAATCCCAGGTCGCGTCATATCAAATACTTTGTAAATTGAACTTGGTACCTCCTTCCTTAACACTCAGCAATATAAGGTACGTATCAAGAGTAAAGTGGAGCAATCCAGGGAAAGAAGTAGCACCCTCCCCTACACCTCGGTGTAGTAGCTATTGAAAAGGGGGCTTTCGGGGCGCCCTCGACTACAATCGCCGACTTATATTTGTTTCTGTGACAAATTTTTCTAAAAGTTAGTTATTGATCGGCTTTTTCTAGAATATTCTATTTTATGTGTCCTTCGCTGATTGGTTTTAGAATATAAAAGTATAAATTCTACGTAAGTGGGATTTTGATCCTTTGTTTTTTAATGGAATATTCTTATCTACGAGTCAACTTGGGCAAGGGTTACTTGGTCAACGAGTTACTTGGGCAATTTTTTGTTGTACTATTGTGGAACTAACCCCCGAAGTTTTACTTTTCGCGGAACCTTGGGAAATACTATTCCTCCACAAGATCACGTCTTTTCCTATTCCCCTTTTAAAAACTTGGGGATCACGCTCAGTCATAGATGTTTTTGTCTATTTAGGACAAAGAGAATTGGGTCAAGAGTTGTTGGTTTTATTAATCATAAATCAGTCATCATGAATTTCCATTTATACACCTACTATGCCAATGAAACAACGTGTACTGGTAGAAATTGAAAAAAAAAAAAATAAATAAATAAAATTTTATGAAATAGTATTGGAAAATATAATTGCCTGTATTTGACGGTCGAGTGAAACCAATCAGCGCTCTGCCTGGAATTGGCGTCCATTTTGATTCCTTTTCAAAATTTCATCACTTGTAGTGCTGACATATTGGAAATTATTTACGGAGTCACTTTTAACTGCCTCGTGATTGGCTGAAAAACAACCAATCGCAGGCTGCTATCAGCACATCTGCCCTACCACCACATGTGCGCGCCTTCTTCAAACTTTTTGCCCTTTGAAGCCAACGATGTAACACGGAATCTTGACTGCTGACAAAACAGGCTACGAGCCCATGTGGCGCTACATACGAGGACAGTCATCCCATGAGAGACTCTACGTATATAGAGATCCAGATTTCTCCTTCTTCAAGCCTTTGAATCTGAAAGGACTAGCTACCAAAACTACATAGAACTGAAAGAACTGTTACCAAGACGAATGCTATAATTAAGTCTACAGAAAACACCTAAAACAATTAGTCTTCTTTTCTTCTTTTTCTTTATCTTTCTTTAAATATAAACCCTATTTTCAACCGAATTGTTGCCTTATTCCTTTTCTCTTGTCACGTTTCGAGCTACAGTAAGGCTTTGTTATGGTGAGATATGTAATCACCACCGGAACAGTTTAAATAAGGAACCATGTCACCGGTCACCGGACAGAGAAACACGGAGAGACACCCTGGACAGAACACGTGAAGAACTACTCTCTCTCTCTGTAAATAATACAATAAACTTCTTTATTTATTCAAACATATAGTACCTACTATTTCCTTTATTTCCTTTCGCGGAATACTATCTCTTGATTATCCTTATATTATTGCCACCTCAGGATATATCAATTGACGACGAAGACGAAATACGAACTCAGTAAATTCATTTACTAAAAAAAAAGAAAAGAAAAAAAAAGGACTGTGCTGTGGGAACTGTTTTTTCTTACATAGATAAGTTTGCGTGTATTTGAAAAAGACGAAAAGGATCACTTGAAATTGGTCAAGTGTTGATATTTTATACGGTGAGTTTTCTGAACATTTCTCAGTGTTGACAATTTTTTTATAACGAAAGCGTTGAAGGTGGGCATCTTCTTTTTGGAACAAAATTTTGTGTATACGTTGACTTGATATTTGTGTATTTAAAAAAAAAAAAAAAAAGGCTTGGGAACAAATAGCAGCATTGACGAAAACGTTAACTGAGAGTTTAATCGCTCAGCAAAAAGCTCAAATTGACTTTCAAAAGCAGATGTTGGTTCAGAAGCACTTGTCATACAACAAACTACAGATAACCGACTATTTTGTGAAACTATTTTGTCACAAAAAACTAATGATAATGCGTCTAGATTTTTTTCGGCAGAGGGTATAGCTAACTCACTAGCTGAGTTCAAATACGACGCAGAACGAGGCGACACCTTTCCCGCCTATTATCGGATGTTCGAGACGATTTTTACAAAAAGATGTGAGAAATGGTCCGACGAAGAAAAAATCACACTCCTACTTCAGAAATTGGGTACGGAGGAAAATACAAAATTTACAAATTTGATTTTGCCAAAGAAACCAGAAGATATTTCTCTTTCGGAAACTGTTAAAATGTTGTGATCGATATTTGGTGAAAGAGACAGCCTTTTTCATACAAGATATAAATGTTTAAACACGCAAAAAGAAGAAACTGATGATATTGTTACATATGCGGGTAAAGTCAACGCCCTGTGTGAACTATTTAAATTGAAAGATCTATCAATTGACATGTTTAAGTGTTACATATTTGTCCAGGGACTGACAGCACCGAGGGACAAGGATTTGAGGTCAAGAATTTTATCAATTATGGAGCAAGATCCAGAAATGAACTTGCAAAAAGTGACAGAAGAATGTCAGAAGTTGATAAATGTGAAAACGGACACCACTAGGATAGAGGGAAAAGTTACATCCCAGGTCCAAGTAGTGAAACAAAAAACTTTTCTCAAGAACAAAGGAAAAAGTTTTGAATGTTGGAGCAGTGCAGGTTCGCACTTAAGAAAAAAATGCCCTTTTAAAGACCAACCTTGCGCTAAATGTGGTTTAGATGGACACCGAGCCTCCCAGTGCCGAACTAAACAAAATAAACAAAGACAAAAATTTAAGTCTAAAGTAAATGTAGTGTTGTCAAAAGAAGAAGTGAGACAAGGGGGTGAACGAAAGTTTGTCAATACCAAAATAAATGGTCACATAGTTAAGCTACTTTTGGATACAGGTAGCGATATTTCGATTATCGACGAAGTGACTTGGAAGAGGATTGGGTGTCCAAAACTGGAAAAAACGTCTAAAATTGCCAAAGGAGTATCCGGAAAGAGATTAAAATTCAAGGGAGAGTTTAATTGCAGTGTATCCCTTGGATCGAAAACTTTTTCTTCAAAAGTGTCAGTTGTTCCAGGTATAAATTCTTGCCTCTTCGGAATTGATTGGATCGTTTTGTTTGATTTATGGGAGCTACCCATAAATTCATTTTGTAACCGTGTTAGTGTATCTAAAAAGAAAAATTCTAAACAAAATGAGGATTTTCTTACTGTCTTAAAAAGTGAATTCCCCAGGGTTTTTTCTGAGGGGTTAGGTATGTGCACTAAGACCGAAGTGAATTTTGAGCTAAAACAAAATGTGAAACCTGTTTTTAAACCAAAAAGAAACGTGCCTTTTTCTTCAAAAGATGATATTGAAATTGAACTGCAAAGACTGCAGGAAAATGGTGTAGTCAAAAAAGTTGACTATTCTGAGTGTGCAAGCCCCACTGTGTATGTTAAAAAGAAAAATAAGAAGATTCGGGTATGCGCCGATTTTTCTACAGGCCTTAATGACTGTCTGATGGATCATAGTTATCCACTCCCATCCCCTGAAGACATTTTTACAAAGCTGAATGGAGGTAAAATTTTCTCCAAAATTGATTTATCTGAGGCTTACCTTCAGCTAAAAGTCAGTGAAGAATGTTCAAAGTATTTGTGTATTAATACCCATTTAGGATTCTTCAGACTCAAAAGGCTCCCTTTTGGTTTGAAAGTAGCTCCCGCATTATTTCAGCAAATAATGGACACAATGATTGCCGATTTAGGTTTTGCAATCGCATATTTGGATGACATTCCTGTAAAGAGTAAAAATGTACAGGAACATAAGGAACACATCAGAACAGTTTTCCAAAGAATTGAGGAATTCGGCTTCAAATTGAGTGCCGAAAAATGTGAACTTTTCTTAAAACAAATAAAATATATTGGTCAAATCATTGACAGCCAAGGCAGAAGACCAGATCCTCAGAGAACAGAAGCCATCGAGAAGATGCCAGCACCTAACAATGTTGCCCAGTTACAATCTTTTTTGGGTTTAGCACAATATTATGCTATTTATATCCCAAAAATGCATAAGTTGAGAGCACCATTGAACGAATTGTTAAAAAAGAGACAAAAGTGGATTTGGTCAAAAGAGTGCCAAAGTGCATTTGAAGAGATTAAGAAATGCCTGCTATCAGATTTAGCACTGGCACACTTTGATCCACAGAAGGAATTGATTGTGGCATCAGATGCAAGTGACTACAGATTAGGAGCAGTACTTCTCCATAGACTTGAAGATGGATCAACGAAGCCAATTGCTCATGCATCCAGATCACTTTTGCCTGCAGAAAGAAACTATTCTAAAATTGAAAAAGAAAGTTTGGCAATCATTTATGCAATTAAAAAATTCCATAGATTCATTCATGGCAGGATTTTTACATTGCAGACTGACCACAAACCCTTGTTGACTATTTTTGGCTCTAAAAAAGGCATACCCACTCACACTGCAAACAGACTTCAACGATGGAGCATAATTCTGTTGAATTATAATTTTAAAATGGAGTACATTTCATCCAAAAATATTGGAAATGCGGATGGACTATCCAGACTTATTCGAAATTGTGCAGAACCTTTAGAGGACACAGTGATAGCTGCATTGAGAGAGGAAAAAGAACTCTCCGGACTGCTGTGCAACACGATTCGAGAGTTACCAGTGACTCTAGATGACATCAACAAAGCAGCAGAAACAGATGAATTCATTGTAAAAATGAAAAAACAGGTGCAGTTAAACGAAAAGTCGAAGAAAGACTTGAAAATTTCGCCATTTTCTATTTGTTCGCAGACGTTAATGTATGCGGACAGAGTCGTCATACCGACCACACTACAGAGAAGGATTCTAAAAAAATTCTATAGCGGTCATCCAGGCATGTCCAGAATGAAGGCCTTAATGCACGGATATACGTATTGGCCTAGGATGGACCGGGACATTGAAAAAATTGTAAGAGAGTGTCAAGGGTGTCAGCTAGCAGCAAAGGTACCACCTGTACAAATACAACCGTGGCCGAAGACGGATACACCGTGGACTCGGTTACACATTGACTATGCAGGTCCTTTGAATGGTCATTATTTCTTAGTAGTCGTCGACAGTTTCACAAAATGGCCGGAAGTGTTTAAGTGTAAACATCCGACATCAACGAGTACTATAAATGCACTAAGACTTCTCTTCAGTCGTTTTGGAGTGCCTAAAACTATTGTCAGCGACAACGGCACCCAATTTACCAGCAAAGAGTTTGAAGAATTCTGCAAGGCCCTATCCATTGAACATTTAACAATTGCAATATACCATCCAAGGTCAAACGGTCTCGCAGAGAGATTTGTGGACACGTTCAAAAGAGCTTTGAAGAAAAACCAAGGCATGGACACTGATGAGAAGAGTCTTGAAAATTTTCTATCTGTGTACAGGATCACTCCTAACCCGAACACTAATGCCGGTTTGTCACCAGCTGAACTAATGTTTGCACGAAAAATCAGATCCGTATTTGACAGGATTTTACCAAATACAAACAAGACAACAGCAACAAGAGAAAATCTTTCGATAAGGTTCTAAAAACCTGGTGACAAAATACTCTTCTTGAACTATAGGACTGGGAAAAGCTTTTGGGAAGAGGGGATTATGATGAAAAGAATTGGACACGTGCTATATTCTGTAAGAAGTAGTAAATTTGACTGTCGCAGGCATATAAATCAGCCAAGACCTCGACACACTGATGACTACAAACAGGCAGAAGATAATGAACTGCCCTTGGAGGTATTATATGACTCTTTTAATGTTCCTCTACCCATAACACAACCTCCCCCGAGAGTGGTATCTCCTACTCCCGGTCGGAGAGTACCAGTTTCATCACCAATTCCACCCCCTCAAACGATGTTGAGGAGAAAAAGTACAAGGGTAAAAAGAAAAGTCAACCGGCTGAGCCCCAGACCTAAAAACAAACGGTATTAAGCCAAATTCTCCAGGGAAAAATTGGCTTAGGGAGAGGTGTTATGATGAGATATGTAATCCCCACCGGAACAGTTTAAATAAGGAACCATGTCACCGGTCACCAGACAGAGAAACACGGAGAGACTCCCTGGACAGAACACGTGAAGAACTACTCTCTGTGTGTAAATATTACAATAAACTTCTTCTTTATTTATTCAAACATATAGTAACTATTATTTCCTTTATTTCCTTTCGCGGAATACTATCTCTTGATTATCCTTATATTATTGCCACCTCAGGATATATCAGGCTTGCTTTTCCGTACACTGCAGATGTAGATTTTGTCTTATTCTCAACGGGTAAAATCCCAACAAACAAGCAGACCAATAAGACGATTTGAAATCATTTAAGTTGAAGGTAAACCTCAGTAGATAAATCTGGCCATGTTTGTAATGTTATATTGTTTTAAGTTCTTCATCCGACTTGAAAGCCAAACTAATAATGTGGACAATTATATGGGACTCAGCAAAAAAGACCATAATCACCACGAATGATTTTCGATTTGTGCGTGACTTCCCACTATGAAACGACTATGTGCTAAAAGTGGCTTTGTGGAAGCTCAGTTAAATACCCTCCCATACACCCACAAGAGCCACACGTAAACTGACCACTTTTCACCCAAATACCATATATATGTCTAAAAGGTAAAACCAAAAATATTTACTTTTATTTAATTTTTAAAAATAAATCTTTGTACTACGGTTTTATTGTTATAACGTTAGTGGGTAGAGTGTTAGCCAATCGTAGGTGGCCTTATCCAAAGACTTTAAAAATGGTCCTTGATACCTCCTTGCTTAACACTCAGCGCTATAAGGTACGTATTAAGGGTAAAGTGGAGCTATTCAGGGAAAGAAGTAGCGCCCTCCCCAACACTTTGGTGTAGTAGCTATTGAAAAGGGAGCCTTCTGGTCGCCCTCGACTAAAGGGAGACAACTTTAATTTTACGTTGTGTATATTATTGGTCACCACATTATTTTCAAACTTAGTTTAATGCTAAACGCTTTCAGGTGATTTAATCAAAGACTATAGGATTTACACCCCAATATTTTTTGAATAGATGGTGAGGAACATGTGGAGCAAAAAATTCTAGGAAAATAGGATCCATGACTCACTTGTTCCCGAAACAAAATTAGTGGAGGGTCGGTAAAGTAAATAGTTTCAGGAAACTGATTGGATAGAGCAGTCACGTGCCGATTTTCAACTACGTCTGCGCAGCGAGCGAGTCACAACTTCAGACATTTCGCCGCATACTATTTCAGACACGCAGTGTTATATAATTGCAGAATGATTTTTTTTTTATATTATCATTTTTCGTTGGTTATATCTTATCATTTGGCTTAGTTAGGCTTAGAACTATTCGGCTTTGTGCACGTTCAGGGGCACACATTGAATGCAGGTGTTCACGCTCGCGCGCAGAGGATGTGACAATCACAAATGTCATAATATAAACCCCAGATGGGAAATGGAACTGGGGTGCGAATGACGTCATGCCCGGAAGCGATGGGCTGGGATTCTAGGTGATTTTGAAAAAAAAAGCAGTTGGTTGAGATCCGAAGCTGGGCGAGGCCAGTTGAGATTTGAAGCTGGACGAGGCGAGTCCAGTTGTGGACTACGGGATGCGCCGCGCGTTGTGGGGTCAGATGGAACAGTCAGCATAGTAAAAATTTTGTCTCTCTCTCTCTCTCTCTCTCTCTCTCCTTGTGTCGAAAACCTAAAAGTCAAGAAGGTAATAAAAGTTTCGTACCTGAACTAAAGAGAGTCGTCAGTGTTTCGGGATTCCTATGCATATGAACGTTTTACGTATCCGTATATTTTACACATTCGTATCTTGGTCGTATTTTGGTGAATATGCTACAGCAGCCTAAAATGGGAGCCAGCAAAAATACATTCATTGCCATAATGAAATTGGTATATTAGCCACACTACAATATTCTGAACTTTGCATGGATATCAAAATCACCTCACTCATAGATGCACACTTTTTGAAAGCGGGCAGACGAATTCTTCGTTGTTCTGTACTTTTTAGCTTTCAACACACGTACACACAGATATGATCAAACAATAAACACTTAGATTCACATAATATTTGTATCAGTCACACCCCCACACACGAATACCTAACAAATAATATCCGAACATTTTTTCTACTTTTGTATTGTTTTTGCTTAGATGTTAGTATGTAATGTTGTATAGCCACATAATACATATACAACTTTATACGGAAACATAATCAACAATAATGACAAACGAACACACTTTAGAAAAATATACCGCTCACACTTTATTCTCGAAAGGGTTGCGAAAGGGTTATGTGTGAGAGGTGAGTTGGAGACGGGAACAGACTGCAACATATTGACCCCAAGTTCCTCTATATATAGCAGCACTTCTTTCTCATTCTGCTGGGCTGCTCAACCGGGGGTCACTGAGGGCCGTAAGCCCTCTGTCTGGGGCTGGTTCTCACTGCCTCGAACTGCAACTTGAACTCCAACTAACCCAAACCGTCCGTGGCACTGGGTTATATAATTGTTTGCCGTCCACCTGCTTCTTGTGGGCGTCGCAATTGCACTGAATTCAACCCATCAACAGGTCAAGGTGATACCCTGATGTCTTCGACCGGATGCACCTGTTGTTTCATTGACGGCTGGGTCGAGGGTCAATATGTTACAATAAAATTGTTACTTGTATGTTATCGTGTTGTGAATTTTCTTTTTTCTGCGTTGTTTATTTCTTTGTGTTGTAAATTGTGGAACAACCCTCTAAATTTTGTTTATTAGAAAACTTCGAGAGAACTAAATGACTAAACTCATCCTCCACAAGACCATAATAATCCACTATAAAACTTTCTCTAACATTAACATGTTTAAACCACAATATCAGTTTAAATACAACTAAAAATTCACAAATTAATAATGCTATCGTGTATCAGTGGTGAGGTTTTAATATGAGTTGCAGGATCCTAATAAATCTGTCTATCCCGTAAACTGTAGTAGGTGTGAGAGATGGATTGATAGAGGACTGGACAAATGATAACTAGTAGATAAGTTTAAATCTCAGGTTTTATTTAAGCGAATCGTACACGAAAGGTGTATGTGTGTAGAATCACAATAGCTATATCACGTCAGTGTCGTCTATGCCAGGTGTTGATAGAAAGTCATAGACTCGGCCGTCTATTAGTTTGTGGCGTCAGCGCATCTAGAAGATAAAGTTTGGTGCAGATCGTTGGTGAAGCTGTACGTTCAGATTGTAGACGTAGCTGGAGACTGTCGAAGATGTAGACGCATTGGCTGCATAGGCTGGATTATTGATGTTCGGGTTTATACAATCCTTGGTTAATTGGGAGAGGGGGCGATCTAGCCTCCGAGTACTGGTGCTATTCTGAGCAGATTTTCGTTTGTGGACTAGGTTACTGTTGCATGATCTGGTCTGCTGCAACTGGTGATGCAGGTACTGGTTGCAGAGGCTGTATAACCGATGTCCCGGTTTATTCAGTCCTTGGTTAAACGGGGATATGTCGATGTGGCTTCGAAGTGCTGGTGCGAGTCCGAACAGATTGATTGCTCGTGGACTAGGGTGACGCAGATGTCTGCTGTTTGGTGATGCTGGTGTTTGCTGCTTGGTGAAGCTGGAGCTGGTCTGCCGTTGGTGTTGGCTGCTACGTCATCGTCTCGCAGTATCTGTCAAGGGGTGTAGTGAGGAGACCAGAAGTGATCCTCAAAGGACTCTCGGAAGTTAGACCTGAAAAGCGCTGTTTGAATGAGAGAACAGCGTTGGTTGGTTGGTTGGTTGGAAACTGGCATCGACTGTGCTGGGTCCGCGACTGTGATTGGTTGGATTTCACGTCCATTGCTTGGTTTGGTAGTAAGGAGGCAAATCTCACGTTTGGCAGCTTGCTGCTGGGAGAGGAACAGATACCTCTTCTCCAGACGTGAAACCCACTGTGTTCTTGATTTTTCAGTCGCTGCCTGTTGTGTTTATATGGAGGTAGCCGCTGCTTCTTTAATGAGATGAGTGAAGGGGCTTCTGTGTACAGAAAGTTCATTCATTAAATATAAGTAATAATGAAATACTTCATCGTACTTTGAAAAGGAGCTTTTAGATATGATGTATTTTATCCTGTGGTTACGAGCCGTTGATAAAACGGACGGCAGAATTAATCCCATTTGACAAATAGTTCGCGTGTTAATACCAGAAGTTCATTCCTGGCCGTGGGCACGATGTTGTTGTTGTCTGACGTCACTGGTGACTCAGCGTTTTCTCTAAACTGGGGATTTTAGATTTTGAGTTGCTGGGACGGCTACGTTATATGTTTGGAATATCCAAGTAAACACGACAGACTACACTTTTTTTTATTTACAGTATTACATTGATTTTGATTGCATTGCATTAATCTATGAACACCGGGCATTGGCCTAGCGGTTAGAGTGTTCGCCAATGGCCCGGGAGACCTGCGTTCCATCCCAGGTCGAGTCATACCAAAGACTTTTAAAATGGTACTTGATGTCTCCTTGCTTAACACTCAGCGTTATAAGGTACGGATCAAGGGTTAAGTGGAGCAATCCAGGGAAAGGAGTAGCGCCCTCCCCTACTGTAGTAGCTATAGAAAAGGGAGCCTTCGAGTCACCCTCGACTAAAGGGAGACAACTTTACTTACTTACTTACATTAATCTTGAAAGTATAAATCAGTGTTTGAATGTTTTCTCTTTATGTCAGGAGTTTTTGTGGGGTAACATAACCAAAAGTTAGAGGTCGTTCATTACAAGCAATATATGATAAAAACGCCTTTTTGTGGCCAAGTCGTTCATTATACGATAGTATATGGAAATAAAACAATCTGATGAGTAAGTTTTCAGTAATGTTGGCGACCATAGTCGAGGGCGACCAGAAGGCTCCCTTTTCAATAGCTACTACACCGAGGTGTAGAGGAGGGTGCTACTCGTTTCCCTGGATTGCTCCACTTTACCCTTGATCCTTACCCTACAGCTCGGTGTAGTAGCTATTGAAAAGAGAACCTTCGGGTCCCATTCGATCACGGTCATCAACTTTTTATTAATTGTATTACTTTAATGGGTTTTTTTAATATTGTAGGCCTGCCTACATTGAAAACTACCAAGCAATGCTGGACTTACTTTAAGTAATTGGGTAACACAACCACAAAGCCTAATATTGTGAAAATATATTAAAAAAATTTTCATTAGTCTTTAACACTGATTCAACTGAGCCCAGTCGGTTGGGGTTGTAGAATTCACCGACAACCTCTCTACAGATGGGTAAGACTCCCCCAACGAGTATCCTGGATATGACACTAAACAATCTGATGGTGAGGCTTCAGCCCTGGAGCTTTGGGGAAAATAGAGTACCCCTTCATCATTATTGCTCTCAGGTTCACTCTGGCCTGGAGTGGTCGCACCTGATAGGTTCCTGTCTCTGGGTCAAATAGAACTATTTGTCATTTAAACTATGTGCAAACAAATAACTTATTTTAAATCGAATTATTAGAAATAGAAATGTTTGACCTTTTAACTGTGTGTAAACAAAGACTATAGGACTTTACACTCCTATAATTTAATTTGAGTGGTATGCCATTTGTTCCCACAACAAAGATGGTGGACGCTCACATATTCAGTCTCGGGAAACCATTGGCCAGGAGAACCACGTGACCTGCTTAAAACTACGTCCGCGCGTAAATTTCGTCCTGCGTTTGGAGCCACTTTCAAGACCTGTATTTTCTATAAATACGTCATCTTCAAACACTCTTTCTCTTTTCACAGAATTTCTTCACTGCGGCAACACACACCCTCTAGTGTGACTCAACAGACGTCAAATAGCAACAACATGGATGGGCCTCGCAGACATACATTGACTATGAGACTTTTTCCAGTCTCAGAGAAACTGCCGGTTTCCAATCATAAAAAGAAAGACATTTTAAATATGTAATTCTTTTGTAGTTTAATCGTGTTAGACACACACACACTTGCCGCGACCTGCCGATAAACATAAACGGATCAGGTTACACGCCCGCTCTAGGACAATTATATCCGGGTACGGCCGGAACTGACTAAGCCCTTATTCTTTCTAACGACCTTGACATCTAGTGACAGCTAAAAGAAAAGGATGAATTAAAATTAACAATATTTACAAAGCACTTCGGCCAAAAATAACGTGATGAAACTGGAACTAATAGTCGTCGCCAGCTTATAGAAGGCAAAAAAAAAATACTTAATGGCTGCACTCATTTTTTATCAAAGAATTTTATATTCACGCGGCTAAAGCTGTGTGTCACAGCACCTTCGTAATATCAACAAGCCCTTTTTCAACGCTGTGGTGGGGCGCTCTCGACCGGCTGTGGTTGCGTGCTGCACGGTTCGGTCGGGTGTGTTCCACCACTGGATACATCACCTCTGGCCTCAGGGGGCCTTCCCCCCAGGCTTTAACCCTCTTCGGAGGGGTTGGGTTTATCGCCCGGCGCCTGAGGCGCCCCGAAAAGGGGAATGCCGACGGGGTCCGAGGCATTTTTGGAACTGCCTATCGCGTTGGGCTACGGCCCTGCGACAGGACCCACCTTAAACACGGCCTTGTGCCATATTCGTACGTTGGTGGGACGTAGGATAAATACAGCGCGCTCTTGGCGAAGCCCCGGGGCCTGTTCTGGACTTCGGTCCGGAGCGTGGCCCTGGAAAAGGAACAATGGCAGACTTGGGGCCTTTAATTAGGCACCTAGTTTCGACTAGGCTACCTTCGGGTGGGCGAGCTGCATTTTTGTCTCCTTTGTCCCCCTTGTACGGCACTAGACCATGCGTCTAGTTTAAGCCGCAAACTGGCATATGTGCCCGGACCCACATTTGGGTTCGTGAAACTGCTTGCCTCATCAGGCTCACATTGCACTAAGTGAGCCGTTGACCAGCACAGACAAGCAGGGTTCGAGTCTCGGCTCGTTCCCGACTTCCCCTCCCCTTTATCACCACTTTAATCAGCCTTCGGACTTTTGACCTTGTGTCAAGTCGTGTCTGGTGGAAGGCAGCGACAAATATCGGCACGCTCTTGGCGTTGCTTTGTGTCCTGTGATGGGGCGCCCTCGACCGGATGTGGTTGCGAGCCGCACTGTTCGTTCGGGTGTGTCCCACTACTGGATACATCACCTCTGGCCTCAGGGGGCCGCCCCCCCAGGCTTTAACCCTCTTCGGAGGGGTTGGGTTTATCGCCCGGCGCCTGAGGCGCCCCGAAAAGGGGAATGCCGACGGGGTCCGAGGCATTTTTGGAACTGCCTGTAACGTTGGGCTTCGGCCCTGCGACAGGGCCCACCTTAAAAACGGCCTTGTGCCACATTCGTACGCTGGTGGAGCGTAGGATAAATAACGGCACGCTCTTGGCAAAGCTCATTTAAGGAAGAATCCTGCATTTTGTGCGGTTGCATTCACCTTACCTTCCGGCGTTGGCCCCACTTCTCGTGGTAGATCTGCCTTTCTTCCACCTACATAGGTATGCACAAAGGTCCTTTTTAGGACCATAAGAGGTCCCTGTCTGCGGGTCAGAGCATCTCTGGCGGTCAGTAATGATCAGTCGAAATAGACGGCCCGGAGGCAAACACGAAGACGGTCTTAACCCTCGCTCGGTTCCGATAGTCCGATAAGCTGCGCAGCGCTAATGGCACGGTCCAGCCTTTAGCTACCGCTTCGATATCTGCGCAGCGCTAAGATAACGCCCATCTTAGCCTCGGCCTCCTGGCCTGTCTGCTCGTCCGCTCGTCCGCACGGCTTTGGCGTGACCCAGCCATAGTCATCGTCCGCACGGCTTTGGCGCGACCCAGCCATAGTCATCGTCCGCACGGCTTTGGCGCGACCCAGCCATAGCCAACGTCCGCACGGCTTTGGCGCGACCCAGCTATAGTCATCGCCCGCACGGCTTTGACACGGCAAAGCCTTCGCTCCCGTCCGATACGTCCGCACGGCTTTGGCACGACAAAGCCCTAGCCTTTCCTCGACTCGTTCGCTCGATCTCGCCCGTACTAAGGCCCGGCAAACCTTAACCTCGGTCTCAGACCTTTGACTTGGTCCATAACACTAAGACACGGCTCAGTCTTAGTCACTAGCTCGCCCGACACTATATGACCAAGCTGCCATAACCGAACTCGACCTCGACGCTGCTGCAAGGTACAACGCAGTCCACATAACGACTCGCTGCTACGGACTGTTTCTACCACTGCAACACCTGGCTCACGTACGACCCGCCGCACGAGCCAGCAACCGGATCGACACACCCTTGGTTAACCCAACATACCGTCATAACCGGGAATATCGATCTACCAACCTCGACCGACCTCAGCTGCCCGCGACGACTGTCCAACGGTATCCAACGACCCGACCGAATCTCAGCTTACCAGCATCAAACATCCAGCTGTATCTCCACGACTCGACCTACGCCAGCGACCCCCACCGATCGTCCAGCTGCGAACATCTACAACGCGACTATACCAGCTAATGACGTAACCCATCCTAGCTGAAGACTACATACAACCGCCACGGACATTTACATACACACTTGTAAATACGACAAATAAATTGTCACTTGTTATAATTGTTACCTCGCCTTTGTCCCTTCATTGTGTTTTGGCTGTTCTCATTCACACGTTTAACCGTATAACTCATTTGCGGGGTCGACGTGCTTATCGGCTCCGCAACACACTCACACATATACACACACGATTATTTTGTTAATAGAATTAGCGATATTTTTATGTATCAATGTAAGTTTTATTATAATATATAAATTTGTTTTGTTCGTCGCCTTGTTTTGAATATTCCTTTTGTCCGTGCCGTTTCGTATCTTTTACTCATTTGTTTCATATCTTTCACTCATTGGATTCCTTCATTTACTATCTTTGTCCATGTGCCTATATTATGCCTATTCTACCTTTTTCTAAACTAAACTTTCAAATGGGAAACTAAGTAAACTAAACACTAAATATCAAACTTAACATAATATTTTGGGGGACTAAGCATATCTACCATAAATATAAGTCCCCTCACAAGACTATGTTTAATTGAATTGTTAGAGATACATAGCAATACTCAAAACCATGTAACTGTGGGC
The DNA here is from genome assembly GCA_963585895.1 of Sepioteuthis lessoniana. Taxonomy (NCBI): domain Eukaryota; kingdom Metazoa; phylum Mollusca; class Cephalopoda; order Myopsida; family Loliginidae; genus Sepioteuthis; species Sepioteuthis lessoniana. The sequence continues at coordinate 30,176 of CAUZXS010003032.1, read as the reverse complement.
TAACGAATGAGTATAATAATAGAATTATTAGGGTTGATTAGCAATACTTGAAACTCTTTCACTATGTGCCTAAATTGAATTGTTAGTATTACATAGCAATGCTCGAAACCATTTAACTGTGTGCAAATAAAACTATTTATGTTAGCAACATTTGAAACCATTTAAGTTAGTGCAAACAAATGATTAATACAAAATACAACAATTAGAGTTAGAATATTTGAAACTACTTAACTGTGTGCAAACAATAATAATACTTGTGTACAAAGAAATAAACTCTGACTCATTTAAAATAAAATTACCAACAAACTATTGACTTACAAATCATATGTATAACTATTAAACTGTGTGCAAATAAATTAGCTCTGACTCATTTAAAAATAAGATTACCTACGAACTATTGACTTATGTGGGGATTGAATAATAGATTTAAAAAAACAAAACAATAACATTGAAAATAAAAAAATAAAAATTAAATTATCACAAAATAAATACAAAAATAACAATCTCACAGGAGACCTCTGATTGCAAGAGATCTCTTCTGATTTATCGTACAAACAAAATAATGGCAATTCCCATTAACAACACTCACCGGATGTTGCCGGGGCTAAGACTTTTTCCAAAATGAAAAAAAAATGTTTCTTTGCGCATAGGCTCCGCGCATGGGGAAATGATGATTGAATTTATCATGAAAAAAAATTAAAAGTAATTTTTCAACCAACCTATGACCTTTGCAGTAAAAGAATAAAGAAAGTTGATTCGATTTGAGGATGGGAGAACAATAAAAATCGAGATTCTTTCGATGTCCAGACAGAAAGAAGACAGAGCCAGGCACTAAAACATCGACCACCGACACTTGCAACATTCAACTTCACACAACCCTCGTCTTAACCTTCCTACTGCGGCTTTTGATGGAAGCCACGTGACCTGAGAATCACCACCCTACCTACATTCCACTTCTTCAAGCTAGCATTCTCCTACCCAGTCGACATAAACTCTGGTTGATCACATAAGTCTATAACTCACCCCTACCAACACAAATATTGGAACAACTTTAATTCTCAATTCTACTACCATTCAACATACGTCAACATTCCAAAAATTAATTCATTCCTACCAATACAACTACCGAACATTTTACTTCTCAATTCCATACATATTCTCATCCTCACCGACACAATTATTAAACATTTTGTTTCTTTGTTAATAACAATAATAATAATCATTATTATCTTGTCGTGCCACCAACATGGATATCCCTGACCCTCTCTCACTACCCCTCCTTATCGTTCATCGCTTCCGGTAGTTCCTCAGGGCTACACCCCGTATCGTCACAGAGCTGCTGTATGTAGGTTCGAGCTAGCCGCCCTGCTTTTGCACGGCCATGCGAGAGGGTCCATAGGACTACGTAACTTATGAGCTCGTCTCTACTTCTCCAGCTGTGTCGTGCATGTCTGATTCGTCTAACTTAGATAATTTTCGAGATGGGTGGTAGGTGGCCGTACAGCTGCTGCTTTGTGGGGTGTTGTCTCCAGGACTTGTTCAGTATTGCTCGCAGCATTCTTGTGATGTTGCAGTCAAGCTTTTTCTCCAGCCGTTTAGTTAGCGTCCATGTTGTGCATCCATATAGCAGCATCGACACGATCGCTGCTCGAAAGAAACTGCGTTTCGTTTTATCGGCCAGGTAAATTTTGATTCACGGATTATAAAAATAATCCATTTTTTTCTTTGATGCACAAATCATATTCATATCAAATACGTTGATTTTTTAAAAGAATTAATTTTTTTCTTTTAATCATTGTCCCACTCTACAAGGTCACCTTTTGACTGTGGGTGGCGACTCGTAATACTGGAGGATAGGATCCTGGTGGATGTGTAGTCCGGGACCCGGCAACTGTAGTGGTCACGTAATATGCAGCACTCCACTTTGGCCTTCACTGGTCCAGACGGGCGGTCGGGGAAGCCAGATCCGACCAATCTGCTGGTCATATGAAGCCCTAGCACTTACATGATTTTCGCAACGGTATTTTTCAAATTGCTCTTGTGGCAAATGCCCAGCCTAATTTTATCTTTAATATTCTAGAAGGTGGTGGCAGTATGAAAAAAAAAAAAAAAAAAAAAAAAAAAGAAAAAACAAGATAATTCAAAATTTGATGTATTTATTATGAAAGTTAATAACCTTCTTCAGGACTTCATGAAAAGTGTTGTTAAAATAGCGATGAATGTTAGAAACAACTCTTTTCATGAATTTAAAGTCATGGAGAAGGTTATTATAACCGAAACGTTTAACGTCGACTTTCTTTATAAATTCATCAAATCTTAGATTGTTTTATTTTTCTACTTTTCTTCATCCAATATATATACATACATTTAATATAATATCATAGATACATATATATAATTAATACATAATTTATATATATATATATATATGTGTGTGTGTGTGTGTGTGTGTGAGGTTTAAGGACTGCCTCAAGGACACTGAAAAACAGTCATCCCCGTGGAAGGCTAGGTGAAGCTAGCTTCTGACAAACCTAGCTGGAGAGCCACTAACCACTGGTCTGTAGAAGAATTTGAGTCCAACCGGATTAAACAGCAATAATTGAAACGGGCTGTTAGGAAGGATGGATTTGAGTCTATCAACATTGTAGGAGGATGGACCTGTATTTGGTATTTAGGTATTTATGCTTCCCCACAATATTATGTTGAAGTTTGTTATATAGAGTGTTTAGAAAAAAAGGTAGAATAGGCATAATATAGGCACATGGAAAAAAGTAGTAAATGAAGGAAGCCAATGAGTGAAGAAAGGGTATGCAACAAATGAGTAAAAGATATGAAACAAATAAAAATTGTAAAACGGCGCGAAAAAAAGGAACATTTAAAACAAAGGCGACGAACAAAAACAAATTTATATACTATAACAATAAAACTTACATTGATACATAGAAAATATAACTAATTCTATTAACAAAATAATAGTGTGTGTATATGTGTGTGTGTGTGTGTGTCTAACACAACTAAACTACAAAAGGATTACATGTTTAAAATGTCCTTTTTATGATTAGAAACAGGCAGTTTCTCTGAGACTGGAAAAAAGTGTCATAGTCAATGTATATGAATGTCTGCGAGGCGCATCCATGTTGCTTTTCACTCCTGTTGATTCCCACTGGAGGGAGTGTGTTGCCGCTGTGAAGAAATTGGGTAAAAAAAGAAAAAGGGTATTTGAAGACGACGTATTTATAGAAAATACGCGTCTTGTAAGAGGCTCCAAACGCAGGACTAAAATTTACGCGCGGACGTAGTTTTAAAACACATGTCACGTGATTCTTCTGGCCACTGGTTTCCCGAGACTGAATATGTGAGCGTCCGCCAACTTTGTTGTGGGAACAAGTGGCATACCGCCCACATTAAATTATAGGAGTGTAAAGTCCTATATCATCAATCAAGTAGAGAAGTTCATATCAAGTAGAGAAGTTCCAGCATGTAGTTTTATGTGGAAGATTGTGTATCTCCAGGGCTGGTCTGGTGAGTCATCTGAGAAAATACAAGGATACAATGCCAAATACTACATGCACTTACGTATGTCGACTAAGTGGTACACTCTTCAAAAGTGTGAGTAGACTGAAGAGTCATCTACGTACTCACAGCCTCTTGGGTGCTTTTGAATGAAAAAAAAAAAAAAAAAGGCAAAACAAAACAAAAACAGGAAATGGTCTGGTGTAATATAAGGGCCGAGGGATTTCGTTTTATGCCTTTGGGTTTAGTTAGGCTGAGAACCTTTCGGCTCAGTGCATGGGTTACTTAGGTGCAACATTAACACAGGTGTTCACGCGCGTGCAGGCGGAGCGGACGTGTCACTCAGAGATATCACAATAGCCCAGATGGGAAATGGGGCTAGCAAGTGCGAATTACGTCATGCACCGGAAGCGCGCGGAAGATTTTCGGATTTTGAAAAAGTCAGTTAGTAGAGTTAAGAACTGGACACTGAACGGGAAGGGTCAACTTTCGCTTGCTCGCCGAGGCCTTGGGCAGGTGTCGCACGAGATGGGGGAGGGGGGGCAGATGAAAAAGCCAGAATAGAAAGAATGTGTATCTCTCTCCTTATGTCGAAGAACCTCTAAACTCTAAGGTAATAAAAAGTTTCGTACCTGAACTGACAAGTCGTTACGTGTTTTTCGAATTTCAAGATTTCTATGTATATATGTAATGAACATCTCATGTACATTTCACATATTCATGTATATGGCTATGGTACAATTGCTCGATGGCGAGTTGACAGCAAACATATACTCCTACACGAACAGGATGGATTACAAGGTCAAATTTTAAGCGGAATTAAAAGGTTTGAATTCAGAGTTTTCTTTCTCCTAGATCGGTTGCCATACAAAGGTTTAAGAGCCTTGTCTGTCCTACTATTTGCCAATCGTGGGACGGAGAATAGTTAGATTCATACATTACCCAAGGGTATTAGGGCTATGTGAAATGCAAACAGTCTGGTCCAGTATTTGAACTCGTGTCACCGTGTTAATTTCCTGCGACAGTAAACGTTACATCATTATATATATATATGAAGTTCCGGGGATTATTATTCATATTTACCTAACCCCTCCGCTCGGGCAGGATATGACACAAGGTCAATTTTTAAACGAAGTTTAACAGGTTTAAATTCAGAGTTTTCCTTCTCCTAGACTAGTTGCCTCGCCAAGGCTGAAGAATTAAGTCTGTCCTACTATTTACCCATAGCTGGAGGGAGAATAATTGGATTCATACCTTTCCCAAGGGTATTAGTGCTACGTGAAATGTAATCGGCCAGGATTTGAACCCGTGTCGCCGTGTTCATTTCCTACGACGATAACCATTACACCACCGGCACCTCCACTTCCGGGGATTATTATCGATGCTATAAAAAGGTGTTGTAAGATTTCCAATAAAGCTTTAATTACATTACTAGAGCAATATATTTCGTTAAAGAAGGAAACATTTCGAAAATTACGCGTGAAAATTGGTAGATGTTTGCACAGATTGACACATTGAAATTTGTAGGGGAAAGAAAATTTCGTATTTTAGTTTGGCGCGCAATTTAATTCAACACTTAATTTCACCCAATCAGGATGACTTATCCTATTCAACCCGGATCTCTTTTTCCAGGCAGCAGGAAATTGGGTAAGCTGCCAAACACAGTCTCTTTGGCTGGAGAACGCCGTCCAGTGCAGACGTCACACTGGCCGTTCTTCACTAGCAATAGCAACACGCTCTTTAGCTGACGTCTCACTGTGGCTCTAGAATAGCAGCAGCAGCATGGACACATGAGGGAACCTATCTAATTTATGGATTCCTTGCAAGGAATACTAGTTGAATATAAATTAGGTAAATTCAACATGCATCGCACAGGCACAACTTTATGTCACCCCAAAATTGGCTATGTCAATGCGATGCTTTTATTCCGCTCTCGACACCTAGGTATCAATTCACCTCTGGGCCACTTTAATGAAGACAACGCATACTCTCCTCCCCAAAAATACCAGACACACGAAACTCACGGTGACAACCAAAGTTCATTTACTCCAACCGCAACATGTCTTTCGTTAAACTACAACGAACACAATCCCTCGCACGTCCGACGATACGCGCTGCCATCTCAACCTTCTCAACTTCTCATAACTCAATTTCGTCTCAATACTCACAACCTTTCCACGAGTCTTGCTGCACCAAACGCAAACCCAATATTCCATGCTGCAAATAAAACCTATTCCTAAAAACAAACATTTCGACCATCGGCATCTTATCTTCTTCATCCCTCCTTTAATACCTAACAACAATTAGCGAGGGACCTAGGAAACCTTAGCGAGGAAACAACTCAACGTAAACACACACATACGTCACCATCTTCCTCGCTAAACACAAACAAATTTTCTCTCGCTAACAATAACAACAAAAATTAAGGCTAAAAATTGATTTGGAACATCACTTCGTATTTCCGACTAAAGTAAAGTTAACTGCTCGGCGTCCAGGTATCGTCATTAAGGCCTTTAGTTTAAGGAAAGTTTTGAGGAAAATATTGACTGGGTGCATCAGTTTGAGCCAGAAAAATCTGAAGATATGTCAAAAATGGCTGGGTAACAAATATATTTCCAATGGAAGTCCAATGCCGTGGTCATATTTCCAACCCAGCTGCTGCATGACTGACAAATCTTGGATTTTCGCCATTAGACAAGAATATATATATATCTATATATATGTTGTATATTGACCTCCGACCCAGCCGGGCTGTCAAAATAGGAAATGCACCTGTGTAAATAACTGGTGCATCCGGTCGAGGAATATCAGAATATAACCTTGACCGTGGACGGGTTGAATGAGTGCGATTTGTGACGCCCACAAGAAGAAGGTGGACGGCGAACTATTATATAACTCGGTGCACAGGAAGTTCAACCAGTTGGAGAAGGTGCGGTAGGGAAAACTAGCACCCAGAGAGCACCTTTTCTATAAAGACAAAAAGAAAAGAAATCACTTTCTTGGTATCATTATAAATTTATTTCAGGCTCTTACAAGTTCTTATTAATTTAACTTATAAGTTTTTAAAAATAAAAACCTTCTTCAGATAAGATGTACAAAATTCTAATTAAATGCTTTCATATTGTTTTCGACGAGAAGCAATATGAAAACATCTTATTAAAATTTTGAATATCTCATCTGAAGAAGATTTTTGATAAAAAAAAAACTTAAGTTAAATCTATTAGAACTTGTAAGAACCTGACATAAATTTATAATGATACCAAGAAAGTGATTTTTTTGTCTTTATAGAAAAGATTTTTTTAGCTCTACACGTTGAGTGTTGATGTGTCCTTAATCCCAAATTAATTATACATCAATAGCAATTAGTATTGAGCACTCATATTGGATACTCCTTCCTCTTGGATTTCCTCCTTGGATCATATAAGAATATATCATCATCATCATGTCGTGCCGCTCGCACGGATATCCCAGACCCTCTTTCGCCACTTCTCCCTATCGTTCATCGCCTCCGGCAGGTCTTTAGAGCTCCATCTCGTATCCTCACATAGCTGCTGTATGTATGTTCGAGCTGGTCGTCCTGCTTTTGCTCGGCCATATGTGGGGGTCCATAAGAGTACATCACTTATGAGCTCATCTCTGCTTCTCCATCATGTCTGGTTCGTCTAACTAAATATCTCACGTATCTAGCCATGAGATGCTTCAAGTTGGGATCGAAACCCGAATGACGTTAAGTCTGCCGGATATCTTACCCCAGACCGATCACCATTCTCAGCTCAAGCGAAGGATTTTTTTACCAATATATTTTTACATATACGCTATTGGCTACCGGAGAGCTCAATTCCTGAGAAGAGCTTTACATTTTATTCATAGAATTATTTTCCAACGTCAAACGTTTCAGTCTTTAAACCTTCATCAGTGCGTGTGAGTTATTAAATGAAACGAAAAAGATGAGAATGTTTCAGAGCATTCTATTATCGTTGGTAGCATTCAATTTTAAATTCATCTGACGAAATTAGCGTTCCAAAATCTATTTTTTAAAAATCTTTGTCACATCTATTTATCTTTGTGAATATTTATATCATTTAGTTCATATTTAAAAATTGTACAGTTTGGTTTGATTTGGTATATCAACTATTGTAGGTTATTTAATGCCAAATCCTTTTTTATACATATTAGCAGTTCTATTTCAAACAATTCAGTTTAGCATAAGTACAGTTTATTGTTTACACACAGATAAATGTAAAAACAGTAGTATTTCAAGTAATTCCGTTTCAGGTACACAGTTAAGTTCTAATTGAACAATAGATAGGACCCTATCAGGTACTACCTCACCGAACCAGAGTGAAGCTGAGAGCGATGGCAATATAAGGGTACTCCGCATTCCGCAAAGCTCCAGCATCTGCAGAGATGCAGTCGGTGTATTCTACAGCTCCAGCCGACTGGGTCCAAAATGAATTGAATAATATAAATATTAACATAGATCAATACGTGTTATATACTTGTTCACCTGAAGATCGACATCGGGAAACTCTCAGTCGTTAGTTTTTATACTGTTTTTTTATTATATTGAGTTATATTTGAAGCATAATGAGGTATTGCTTTGAATTTTTGTGAATATAGGACTGTATAGATTTTAGCGTTAAAATTTTATCATATATATATATATATATATATATATATAATTCTTCCAAGTGGTAAACGTGTCCGTACTACTGTATGATTGCACCACTTACACTCGATCAATCATGGATGCAGCACTCGACCAAACAACAAATGTGCAGCTACTTACCTCCCATCTTACAAACGGCCAAGACATGTTGGGCACTGGTAGGGAAGTAAGGACGAACTCAAAAACGTTCTCCAATGAACTCTCACGTATGACGGACCAGTGTTGGCTGACTAGAAACCTGCATTCATCTGCTCTGTGTGAACCCTGTGTGCCGTCTAGACGACTTACCAAGAGCGATAGATGATGATGACTGATTGAGAGAGAGAGAAAGAGAGAGAGAGAGAGAGAAAGAGAGAGAGAGAGAGAGAAAGAGAGAGAGAGAGAGAGAGAGTCAAAAGACTCTACTGTCGGCGAACCTTGATGATGATGAAGATGACGTGTGACGGTTATTGTATCTTTGTTCTGAGGTTACATTATCCTGGAAAGACGGGGAGAATCTCCGTCGACAGTACCGTACCACCCAAGCTCTAAATATTCTCTGTGACTAGTTATATTTTATTGATAGCTTTGAAAGCCCATATAACTAGTTAAGTATAAAGCTTGCGTATAGGTTTAATTTTTCGAAATACGGACGAATGAGGATGTGTCAAGGGTCGAGAGGGCGACGTGATATAAATGACCACGTGAAGAGTTCCGAACCGGACAAACAATATGACGTGTGGTTGTTTTTTTTTCTTTTCTTTACATATATATATATCTTTCTTACATATTTTATTTTAAAGAAAGCACAATTATAACAACAGAAAAACAAAAAGCAAAACAAATACAAAACAAAAATACAGAAATGTGGAGGACAAGTCGCTTCCAATAGTGTTTGATTATGTCCTTCCAATAAGACAAAGTTCTCCTTTTTTTCCCTTTTTTTTTTTCCTTTTTTTCTTCTCTTCGATTTGTCTTAAACTTACACCCGTATCTTCTTGCTCCCTTTACGATTAAAGGGGGGAAATCTCCTCGTTCTCCATATTTGTTTTCTTATTCTTTCCCTTCTTTTGGCGAAGAACAAAAGTCTCTCCTCTTCATCTTTAAAGTGGGTATACAATTTTAAATAAATATGTTTTCCGCCGAAACTAGCTGCTAATAAACAACTTCAAAAATGTTTCTTTGGATAGTCTTGATACGGACCTTTATTTAGGTTACGTATAGCGTTTGTAATAAAGTTTTTGACTAACCTTTTTCCTTTCCTCTCTTTTGTTATTTTTTTCTTATCTTCGTTAATTTCTTATTAACGAGTCGCCTGCCTTACTTCCGGTCCTCATAGTAGTCCTTGGTTTTCTACATTTTAACCCTACCGTGGCCACTGGCCGTCACAGACGATATATCTGTGTGTGTTCTTTTGACCTTATTGGTGTTTGATAGAAATACTTGAAACCACATAACTGTGAGTAAACAATTAAACATTATTAAATATGAATGGTTACTTTAAACCATATAATTGAGTATAAGTTTGTAGTATTTGATAGGAATACTTGATATATGACTGTGTGCAAACAAATGATTACAGAAAAGTAAAAAAAAATGTAGAGTTTTTAAAAAAGTGCGACATTGAAAATATTCTGACGATTATAATCAAACTTTTACAAATTAATCTAGTTTTGGAATTAAATTACCCATAAAGAGTTGATACGCTGTTAGATAAATAAACCAAACCAAACCAAACCAAATGAAACTAAATAAATTAACAAAATTTCGGCGATAAATAACCCATAAGGAGTTGATATGCCGTTAAATGAATAAACTAAGCCAAGCCAAACGACTGAATCAAATTTTGATATTGAATATCCCATAAGGAGTTGATATGCCGTTAAATGAATAAACCAAACCAAACCAAGCAAAATAAATGAATCAAATTTTGGCATTAAATAACCCGTAAGGAGTTGATATACCGTTAAACGAATAAACTAAACCAAGTTAAACGAATTAATCAAATTTCGGCATTAAATAACCCATAAGAAGTTGATATGCCGTTAAACGAATAAACCAAACCAAACCAAACAAATTAATCAAATTTCAGCATTTAATAACGCATAAGGAGTTGATATGCCGTTAAACAAATAAGCCAAACCAAACCAAGCAAAATAAATTAGCCGAATTTCGGCATTGAATAACCCATAAGGAGTTGATATGCTGTTTAATAAATAAACTAAACTAATCTTTTGACGTAATTTTCTTTTCGTTCTACCCGAGTTTTCCTTTCTTCAAATTTCCTCTCCATTTTGCATCTTCTGAAAGTTTCCGGGTCAGTAAGCGTATGCGATTCCATTTCAGAAAGCCAGAGATCGGTCAGATACTACATTCTGATCATTAGCAGAAAAGCGTAAAGGTCTTACAGAGTAATCAATCTTTAATGAACATTAATATATATATATATATATATATATGTGTGTGTGTGTGTGTGTTCATTATATATGTTCAGTATATGTTTGGGGTTGCTTAAAGGCAGGGAAATATCTTGTCAATGCCCACTCAAAATGAACCAATATCAGCATTCGTATATTCATTTTATGCAAACACTGAGTAAACGGACAGAAAGATAAGCTCATTTACACATACGGAAACATTTGATATGTTCATAATCAATATACAAATCGAGTTGAAAATAATACGCAAACGTATCGCAACAGATCGAAATATGCATATATTTTTCTATGAACAAGCAGTATGTAGAAGGGGTACAAAAACGGATAAACATGGTTCGTATATTCGCATACTTAATAAAGATGGACTGTAAATGCACACACACAAGTTGGCTTTACTATTCAATGGCAAAAGACACCGTCTATACAGTTCTAAGAACAGAAACAAAAAAGAATAAGACTCTTATGTGATTTTCCACGAGACACCTAACGGACACACCCACTCTCCAAGGAAGAAAACTATATTTCTTCCTTTCTCTGTCCCTCATATATATATATATGTGTGTGTGTGTGTGTTTTCTTCGTTTATCCGTCCCTTACTTCTGCTTGGTTGAGAATGTGGCATGTGTCGCCCTGCCGAGGGGTCAATGTGTTGTTCCCTGATACTTCAAATCATTTACTTAAGTAAACTTAGTTTACCACAAAATTAGAAATATGGGGCACCCAGTGTGAATCGAACTCATCAACTATGGTCCGCTAGCCTAGCTCGCTAACCATTATACCACAGTCTATAGCAACAAATAAAACGAAAAAATATGCAAAATTATATGTGTGTGTGAGTATGTGTGTTGTGTATTCGTGTAAAAATAATTAAATAAAACAACATATTTAGGGGATGTATACGAGTAGCATAATGGTTAGGGTGCTTACCAAGGGTCCAGAAGACCAGGGTTCAATCCTCGGTCGAGTCATACCAAAGACCCAAAAAATGGTACTTGATACTGTTGGGGAAGTAAACATAGTGGTCCCTCTTCTTGGGAGTTTTGGGGGGAGCTTCTGAGAATCGTGTGACCGTTTGGTCATGTGACATTTCGAGAAACGAGTTCTATTATTTTTGATACCAGACACCAGACTGAAAAGACATCTTTTTCGTCTCGGCTTTTGCGAACAGCACGTGCCTGCAATTTATCCTTGTGAACCACAATAGAAAAATGTAAGTTTTTAACCGCCGCCATTGGCCTGTTGGTTCTGTGGAACAGCTTACGTACCTTTTTTACACTTGGGGACAGTATGTCATGTTTTTTAATTATGTGTACGATGCATGTCATGTTTTTTACTTATGTATATTAAGTATGTATATAAAAAGTATGTCGTTGTAGTGTGACACTATGAGTGGCATCCGTTTCTCTGTGTATGGGTGCAAGTCAGAGAATCTTTTTGTTTGTTTTGGCGCGAAACCCACACAAAGAGCTTGCACACGAGATCTCCCACGAGACCGGAAGGACGAGGGAAGGAAGGTCCCAGAGACCAGTTGGCATGAGAGGTCAGTCAATAGAAGGACACAGTCAGCAGAAGGGAGAGCAGAGAAGACAGTCGACAAAGATGAAAGCAGGGCAGAGAAGAGAGATGAACAGAAGTCAGAAAGACGACTGTTAAGACCTGTTGACCTACAGAAGCTGGGTTAACCAACACGAGAAATTATATCAGCATTGCTTGTGGCTTTGTGAGAGTTTTCACTCGAGTACACGTTCGCGTTAACTCACCGAAACACAGAATGTACAAAAAGTGTCACATAGACTTCCCCCTTCTTGCGCTTGGAGCTGACCCAAGTCCTTGTTTGCTCGTTTGTTCTTTTCTTCCACCCTCACGGTTGTGCTTTGCGTATCAGTAGAGGAATGCGAAATACCCCCGGTCAGAGATGAGAAAAACCACTAGATGAATCACTGGCCATGAGTGGTTTAAGGAAGCTGAGATAGTGGGGTCGGTCGGCGGGGTATTGGCACAGTAGTCTAAATAGACTTTGTTTTTCCTTACCGAAATATTCTGTGTAAGTTTACCCTAAGATAGACTAAAACATTATAGGAATAGGATGGTGGTAATTTCAATGAATACCACATCCTTAAATTCTTATAATATCTCCTTGCTTAACGCTCAGCATAATAGGTACGGATCAAGGGTAAGTGGAGTAATCCAAGGAAAGAAGTAACGTCCTCCTCTACACCACGGTGTGGTAGCTATTATAAAGAGAGAATTCGGGTCGCCCTCGACCACGGTCGGGCAACTTACAACTTATTTATTCATATATGAATAATAGGCCAATATTAAAAAATCAAACAAAAAATACTTCACAGCCATGTTATTTTGTGATATTGTCTCACGCGAAAAATTATTTCCCAATGACAAAAAATGAAATGAAAAAAAGAGAAAATTCTTAGCGTTCCATAGTTGTTAATAGCGTTCTGCATGTGACGTAATAGTGTTCGAAAGTTTTTATTCTTATTTTAGATTAATTTAATTTTTTCGATAAAGATTAATGTATTTGCTATAGATTGAAAAAAAAAAGAATCCTTATGAGATTTAAGAAATTATTTGAATTAAAAATTATAACGTCCATGTGAGGTCTAAAATTTTTAATTTTACGAAATTGTTGTAGTTATTATTTACTCCTTTAGAGTTTTTCACATCAGTGTTAACTGATGGTTTTTCACTGGAGTTTGAGTGACAGCAAGTCTCCTCAAGTCTCCAGGACCCGTCTCAGGATTCTAGCCGTTCTTAGCAATGCTGTCGTTTGGATAGTCTCTACCCGTCCGCCGACTTCCAAGTCCTCCAGGCCTTTTAATAATCCTTTAGTTATTGTGCCTAACGCACCGATCACAATTGGCACACTCATTACTTTCATGTTCCACAGCTTTTTCAATTCTCTTGCAAGGTCGAGGTACTTATCTTTCTTTTCACTTTCCTTCAGATTTATTCTGTGGTCCGCCGGGACAGCAAAGTCGACAATTTTACAAATTTTCTTTTTTTTTTGTTGATTATTATGAGGTCTGGTCTTCTGGCCGGGATTAGGTGATCCGTTTGTATGTTAAAGTCCCATAGGAGTTTATGCGTGGCATTTTCTAGGATAGGTGCTGGGTTGTGCATATACCATTTGTTTGTATGGTCGAATTGAAATTTCCTGCACATTTCCCAATGGACCACCTTGCCGACCCAGTCGTGTTTCGCCTTAAACTCCCTCTATGCTAATTTGCTGCATTCGCTTATTATGTGATTGATCGTTTCGTCTCTGTCACCGCATAGCCTACATTTACTGTTTTGTTGCGTCTTATCTATCCTCGCTTTGATATGATTGGTTCTTATGGCATTGTCCTGTGCTGCTATTAGGAGGGATTCCGTTTCTCTCTTAAAGTTTCCTTTTCTTAGCCAGGTCCAGGATTTTTGGTGTGAGATGTTGTTTATTAGACGTTTAAAGCGGCCATAGAGTTGTTTGCGAGTTTTAGGACCGGTGTTAGTTGATGGTCTTTCACCGGAGTCTGAGTGACAGCAAATCTTCTCACGTCTCCTGGACTCTTCTTCCTACAGTTAGCCCAACTTTCGATTGGTCCAAAAACCACTAATGGGCGTATACTTCGATTTTCGCCTGAAATACATAAATCTTAAGTTGATCCACTTTGTAAGTCCGAAAACCTATAAATCTGAGTGAATATCTTCACCCAGCAGTTCAGTTACAATTTCTGCAGGAACCTTTGACACAATATACTGAACTCAAAAACAACGACAGCGAGAATGAGATTTCGACTTGAAACTATTTAGTTACAAGCCAGACACATTGAGCTATTAAAAATAACCAGACAATCTCCAGTCGTCGAATTATAACTCTCAACAACACCCGCCCACATACATAATTTTTCTACATCGTTGATATGTTGATACTACAACTACTACATTGTTAAGTATTGAACACATTTATGTCTAAGTATACAAAAATGCAGGATATTTACCTTCGTACATCTAAGACTTAATTTCTTTCTAAGATTCCCACAAACAAACTTTATCCAAATGACTCTGTTCTTTTAAAACAAACCTTTTTCACACGAACAGACTTTTATTTGCCCTGTCGGCTGGGGTTGTAGAGTACACTAACTGCACCTCTGCACAGGGGTAAGACCCTCCCAGTGAGTGTCCTGAACATGACACTAAATCTGATGGTGAGGTTCCAGTAATGCTGGGGTTTTGGGGAATCCGGAGTACCCCTTCATTGCCATTGCTCTCAGGTCCACTCTGGCCCGTCGTGGTAGCACCTGATAGGCCCCTATCTATGGGTTAAACAGAACTGACTGCATACTTATGCTGAACTGAATTGTTTGACTAAACTGAATAGCTTGAAATAGAAATGCTTTTGACTATTAAACCTTACATAAATTTCAACTACGTGCTTATGCTAAACTGAATTACTTGAAGTAGAACTGTTTTTTGACATTGAAACTGTGCTTACACTAAACTGAATTGTTTAATATAGAACTATTTTGACATTCATCTGTGTGTAAACAAAATCTGTACTTATACTAAACTGAATTATCTGAATTAGAACTGCTTGACTGAACTGAATAGCTTGAAATAGAAATATTTTTTATAATCAAACTGTAGTTACATTTAAACAGCGTGCTTATGCCAAACTGAATTGTTTGAAATAAAACTATTTTCCTAAAAATGGATTTGGCGTTAAATAACGTATAAAAGTTGATATGCCATTAAAACCTAACAACCAACCAACAACAACAGACTTTTATTTGTGAAAAATCTTTTGCAGAAATAGACCCTTTAGTATTTAAAAAATCCTCTTTTGTTGAATATTTATTCATAGAAACAAATCTTTGCATGTTTTTCTTGTTGCTTTGCACTTTCGTTGCTATTAGTAATAAATGCATGCTTGTTGTGATTTTTCAGCCAAAACCAAGTTGTCTGGTTCACTCATTTCAACATCCGAGGATCATTAAATAAGTTTCCAGACTTTTTTTCGTATGGGCGCTTTTATTTATAGTACACTCATGAAACTCTAGTCCCCTTCGAAGTAACCTCCTCCGGCTGCAATGCACTTGTTCTACTGTTCCAACAACTTCTGGAAGGCCCCATCGAAGTCCTCTTGTGTGAGCGTGTCAATGACATTCGTCTTTCAGCCTCTTTCATCTCCTCAATTGTCTCATAACGACAGCCTCTAAGCTTAGGGAATAACCAAAAGTCACAAGGAGCAACGTCTGGACTTTAGGGAGGGTGAGGAACTGTCTTGATGCCCATCTTGCTCAAATAGCCTGTGACAAGGATGGAGTTGTGGACTGGTGTATTGTCCTGGTGGAAATGCCGCTGACCCGATTTGAGGATTGCTGGTCTCTTCCGACGGAATCTCTTCCTGAACTCCCTTAAAACCTCAACATAATAACCCTCACCCTAACCGTTTGACCAATCAACTCTGGTGTATTGACTTCCTTACTCCTCCCACACCTTTCATCATCCCTCACAGACTGCCTGCCTTCCTTGAATCTCTTATGCCACTCAAAAACTGATGCTCGATTCATGCAAGATGGTCGAAAAGCAATCTGAAGCATTCCATACGTTTCTGTGGCATTTTTTCCAAGTTTAAAGCACAATTTTACTGCATATCGTTATTCTATAGTGTCCTCACGTCCAGATTGAATTTTTGAAATTCACCAGGAGACTAGAAGAGAAATCGGAGGACGAGCTGAAACCATCCAAACTATAACATTGCTCAGACCACCTAGATTACTGAGAAGAGTCTTGGAGACTTTATGAGACATGCAATCTCTCAGACTCCGGTAAAAAAAAACATCTGCTGACGCTGATGGGAAAAACTCGCAAGGAATAATATAAGAATAATTAAACGGATCATCTAATCCAGAGGACCAAACCTAGTGCTAGTCGACGATAAATAAATTAAAATATAAATAAATATGATAATTTGCCGTTTCGTGGCTTTTGCCTTTTCAGTGGATCACAGAGTGAAAATAAAAGAAAGTGAAAAGATAGACAAATATTTGGACCTTGCTTGAGAACAAGAAAAAAAAAGAAAAAAAAGAGGAACATGAGGGTGACGGTGATGCCAATAGTAGTTGCTGCACTTGGAACGGTCCCCAAAGGTTTTAAAAGGGAACTTGGAAGAATTGGCAATCAGAAGAAGAATCGAGACAATCCGGACGACAGCCTTGTTGAGATCGTCCAGAATAATCAGTAGAATCCAGGAGATCTTAGGAGACTTGCTGCCAATCAGACTTCAGAGAAAGACCACCAGCTAACGCTGGTGTGAAAAACTCGCCAGAAGTGACCCCCGCCGAAAAAAATAAAAATAAAAACAAAACATACAAACAAAAAAAGCAACAAAAAAATCATCATCCTTTGTAAACAATTATTAAGTAAATTTGGTGACCCTAGTCGAGGGTGACCAGAAGGCTCCTTTTTCAATAGCTGCTACACTAAGGGAGGGTGCTACTCCTTTTCCTGGCTTCCTCAACTTAATCCTTGATACATACCTTATAATGCTGAGTGTTAAGCAAGGAGGTATCAAGTACCTTTTCTGAGTTTGGAAGGACTGGACCGGGGATTGAACCCCAGTCTCCTGGGCCATAAGTGAACACTCTACCCACTTGCCCAGTGGGTCGAATACGAATTATGCTGTCCTGAGTATGATACTGAACTGCATCCAGTGGTGAGGCTCCAGTTCTTCATGTATGAGGAGAGGGAGTAATCCTTAATTTCAGGTCTATTCTGATCATTTTGGGGTGGAGAGACGGGGTCTGATACTTTCAACGGAAATGATGGTAACCTACCTGATGCCAAGCACTAGCATTGTCTCGCTTGCCGAGTCGCTATGTGTAAAGGCCGCAGCGCGCATGCGCACGATATCACTCAATATATGCAATAAGTTCATTTGCATAGGAGGGCGGATTAACGATATAAAAAACTAGGCTAGTATCCAGTTAAGACAGAATTCTTTTTGCTGACGCATAATTGTGAGGAGGTGCCTTTTGTCAGTTGGGAGAGAAGTTTCCTCCTTGAAATCCGACATCATCAGTGAACATTTAGGGTTCCTGGGGCAAGCCGTGTTACCGTTTGCTATCTGACTCCATTCTGAGGTTATTCTATTTTTACCCCACTTTTGTTTTGTTGGTTTAACTTCTTGGATAAGAAGGCTGTAAAAGAATTATATGAAAGAAGAAGATAGTAACAGATAGGAGACGAAGATATCTTTTATATTTTTCCTTTATTTCTGTGTTCAATGGGCGGGGAAATTCTCCCTGAATACAAATGAAATGGTTGAATCTCCCAGTCGAGGTGTTAAAAATGCGTTAGACGTTTCTTGGGTATATATTTTTGTCCTTATTCTGTATTTAAAGCTTTAACAACGTGTTCGTTATATAAAGCTTTAGTGACGTGTTAGTCGCTTTTGGGGGTTTACCTAAATCCGGTGTTTTAGTCATAGGTTGGTGGTGAAAGAGACGACTGATACCAGTGAAAGGGTTAGCCAATGCGTCGTCTAAAGACGGACGCATTGGCGTCCTCCACCAGTTAGCAAGGTGTTGGCACTCCGCTGGTCGCTGCTGAAAAGTGAGTGAGATTCTTCCTTTTGTCGGGACGGTCTCTTTTCTTTGTGCATGCGTCGCCCTTCTTCTTGTTAAAGGCTTCTGTGAGTTTCTGAATATTTCAATAATTATTTTAATTCGATTTAAATTTGTTGTTCTTTATTTATTTATTCCCTACAGATGTGGCTGCGATTGAGCGGAGAACATTTTGCTCAGTGACACACAGTTTTACGACTGAAACTGATTACTGGGAATGAGTTTTCGAACAATAGTATACTTATTAACCTGTTGTAAACTTCATCTTCCACTGATACGCGTATGTACTTTATATTACGAGGAGAGGGGCACCTCTGGTGGTGTAACGGTTAGCAAGCTAGACTAGCAAACCTACACGAGTGAGTTCGAGTCTCATTGGGCGCCCCATTCATTCGGCCTTGTGCCACATCGAAGCAAAGAGCTTTGTAAATTACTATATTACGAGGAGAGGGTTATACGCCTTCTCGTCGAATTATAGAATATGCTGACTGTATCCCCTACAGAGAGGGATAAGATCCCTTTAAAAAAAGGAAAAGGTGTCCTGTTTATGACACTTATAGAATACACATTTTTTTAGTCTTAAGATAACAAAAAACATACATAAGAACATTCTAGAAATTTTGGATCAAAATTGCATTAGCAATTACATTTTTACAGTTACATTTTTATATATTTCAACCAATCAGCTAAAAACATAGAATAAGAACATTCTAGAAAATCCGGATCAGAAACTAATTAACAGAAAATTTTTAGGCTCTAAAACAAATAAGTAAATATACGAATCTGATTGGTCAAGAAATGTCTACGTGCTTGAATTTTAGGACTCGCAATAAAACTATTTTTGATCTACTTTAGTTACCCCAAAAGTACAAATAAAGAAGAATTTAATCAACCAGGTCATTGGGTCATTCAATTCATTTCTTCCACGGCCAAAAGTTCATTCCGTCTACAACCAAAAAGACTTTTCACTACGAGGTCATGAACGGACAGCAGAAAACCACGCCATAAAAAAAGGGAAAAGGCAGGCGACTATCTTTTATCAATGCGACACGATGTCGCCAAAATCTTAAGAAAACACACATGCAGACTTAATGAAAGCAAAGATCCATACTTACGGTCTATCATTCATATACGCACACACATACCCATATATGTAAGTAAAGCCAATTATTTTTACCCTCCTTAGTTTAGAAAACCATGGACCCATTTATTTGATAGACTTTACCAACATGTAAACCCACACACACACGAGCGAACAATCCTATTTTCATTTAACCGGCCATAACTGTATTTCTACAAAGCTCGTCCATAATGTTTATTCATTAATTTTTATTCCTGTTTTGTTATGAATACTAAATTTTTTGTTTCTTAATGTTTGTTGTTGTCATATTCCATTTGTTTAACGTGCTTGTAAAATTTTTGTTATATTTATAGTGGGACTAAACGTGAAAGTAATAACCGTAAAATACGGACGAGAACTCACTCACACTCACCCACTACAAATTGTAGAGTAACATATCCACTAAACAATTACACGTACCCACTACACACCAACCTGCATTTGATTGTGAGGCTCCAGTTCTGAAGATCGGGGAAGTGGGGAGTATTCCTTCATAATTATTACTCCCAGGTCCACTCTGACCCCGCGTGGTAATACTTGTTAGAGTGGCATCTATGAGTCAAACATATCTGTTCAAAATTTATTTGTATTAGATAATACCGTATTTACTGCATGCAAATAATAGAGAAATAAACTGATTTTAAAAATGCGACCGAACATGAAAAATATAATTATAACAGCAATTAAATACTTACAAATGAATTAAATTTTGGAATTGAATAACCCAAAAGGAGTTGATATGCCGTTAAACAAATAAACCAAATTGAACACAATTTATATGGTTTTAAATCCTTTGCAAACAATTATAGCTTTATGGTTTCAAATATCCCTATTTTATAAGATTGTTCAAACAAATCTATAAAACCACTACATGAGACCCTAATAGATATTTTCACTTCAAATCCAGTTCTTAGATGGGACCCTAACAGGTATTTTCATTTCAAGTCCAGTACATATAACCCCTTAAATGGGACCCTAATAGGTATTTTCACTTCAAACTCAGTTCCTGAGAGGCATTTTTTCAAGTAGTATATATTACCCATTGTCTAAAAATGGGGGCTAAGGGTTCGGTTTATAACCCAATACCACCCCAGGGGTTAGGTAAATACATCGGGTGGAGGAGAAGGGAAATCCTAAAAACTAACAAAGAAAGAGAAAACATCACAATTATGGCTTTGTATTAGCCTTTGCTAATTTGGGAGGCACTTGACATAGAATGATGATAATCAAGTTTATTTCAAAGACTGCAAGTGAGTCTGATCATTGTTTTGTGCTCCACAACTATGGTCTTGTGCCAGACTAAGTTTTCTAAAATGCTGCCTTTTTATAGTTTCTTCTTCGTTCTACTTTTTCATCCCTTGTGTTGGATCTACGTTTTCTTTCACTATCTCTCATATCCCCCTCTCTATGTGATTTAACTTATCTCTCCCTTCTACTCTCTTTTCGAGCCACTAAATACCTCATCCTACACCTCCAACGTTTCGTTCCTTGTACGGTGTCGCATCAACTAAATCCCCTCTTTTTAGCTCGCCATGCTGCCGTTTTTATAATGTATATCTTTCCCACGAAATTTTACATACGTTTCCTCTTTTAAAAAAAAAGAAAACAAATGACCAAAAAATACTTTTAACCCAACTCTAATTCCTTTGTGAGTATCAAACTGTCATCACTATATTTGTTTTCTTTTTTCTCTTTTTTTCACGGCTTTTGTTCTTTGAGTTTGATATTTTCTTTTTTTTTGTACTTAGTAAATCGGTGAAATTTATTTTTTATAGTGAATTTTTGCATTTCAGCTTTTAATAACTAAATATTTAAAACCAAAAAGAATTTTATACATATATTGCGCTGTCTTGGATTCCTAGATAGATTACTTATTTAAAAAAAGTAGTTTTGCAGCTTTTAAAATCTAAATATCATACGGAATGACTTGAGAACAGCATTTAAGCTTTTTTCTTTGTTGATTCGAACCAACGAACTGATCGCAGTTCTTTATAAATATAAAAAAATAAATAAACAATATAGACTAAGTGATATTTAGTCTATATTACTTATTAATATTTTGTAAATACCTCCTTTTTGTGTGTCTATATCAAGTCTAGTTCAGTTTTACGCTACACGATGCTACAAGTTAAAGAAAAAAATGTTGATCTTAATACACCATTTTAAGCTATTTTTTTTCGTACTATAAATGTAATCACCTTTTAAATTTCATTTTAAAAGCTGAATAAGACATAAACAATTTCTTTGAACTGGGGTTCTCATTCTGCTTATGAAATTGGACCCCAAAAAGTACAATAAAAAACTATTTTCTAAATTCCGATACACCACAAATCGATCGATAGCCGTGTCGGCGAGGTTTCGAATACGCTGTGTTCCCTGCTGAGTGGTACCCTCCTCCCCCCAAAATGAGGTATCATGGGTATGAGACTAAACTACATCTGAGGAACGTGGAGTATCCCTTCATTGCCATCCCTCCCAGGTCCACTCTGGCCCTGAGTGATAGCACCTGATAGGTTCCTATCTATGTCTTAAATAGAAGTAAACTGTGGACTGATGCTAAACTGAATTGTTTGAGATGGGACTGTTTTGACATTTAGAATGCGTTGAGTGCTAAACTGAATTTTGGGAAAGAACTGTTTATATGTATAAAGATAGATTTGGCATTGAATAACCTACAATGGTTGATATGCAATAAAACTAAACCAAACCAAACCATTCATTGCAATTAGTTCTAGGTCCACTCTGATCTGGAGTGGTAGTTCCTGTTAGAGTCCCATCTATGAGTCAAATAGATCAGGGTGAAGATTATTTGTATTTGATTATTTGTGCAAGAAAAAAAAAACTTCTCAAGAAATAACTCCACAAAACTGTAAATATGAGCATACAAAGAATGCAATTCCCTAACCTCTAGGTATAACATAACTCTAGACTGGTTGATATGCAGTTAAAATCAATCAACAAACTTCGATCAAAAGAAAATATAAGTCAATGAAAACAAAACAAAAGAAACCAAAAGTTATTATCATATTTACCAACTCCGCTTGGGCAGGATATGACATAAGGTCAATTTTTAAGCGGATTTTAACAGGTTTGAATTTAGAGTTTTCCTTCTCCTAGACTAGTTGCCTCACCAAGGCTGAAGAACCCAGTCTGCCCTACTATTTACCCATAGCTGGAGGGAGAATAATTGAATTCATACCTTTCCCAAGAGTATTGGTGCTATATGAAATGCAATCAGTCTCGTCCAGGATTTGAACTCGTGTTGCCGTGTCCATTTCCTACAACGATAACCATTACACCATGGGCACCAAAAGTTATTTGGGGGTGTCTTCGTGGTGTAATGGTTAAAGCGATGGACTGCAGTATTGTAGTACGCGAGTTCGTACTCCAGTTGTGCTATTACGTTCACTTTTCGAGCAAATACCCTTGGGAAAGGTACGAACCCCCTTATCCTCCCAGCTATGGGTTAAAGAGTACCACTACTGTTCTTCTTGGAGAATGGCTTTGGCATTAAATAACCTACAAAGGTTGATATTCCATTAAACAAAGAAACCAAACCAAACGTTATTATGCTTGTAAAATCATGAAATAAATGAGTAAAGTTTAATAAAACTGGTGCTCGCAGTGTTGACCTTTCGAGATGTGGGCACCCAATTAGGATCATATTGCAATGTGCTGTGTATGCTATATGAATGGATAGTATATTATACTCTAACTTGATGCGCCCACCTGAAGTTTGGTTTGTTTTGATAGCACTTCAACCATTGTAAGTTATTAATGCCAAATCCATTTTTATACATATAAACAGTTCTATTTCAAACAATTCAGTTTTGCATAAGTACAGTTTCAATGTCAAAAAACAGTTCCATTTCAGACATTGACTAGTAGGTAGAGTGTTTGCCAATGGTCCGGGAGACCTGGGTTCGATCCCAGGTTGCGTCATACCAAAGTCTTTAAAAATGGTACTTTGTCCCTCCTTGCTTAACACTCAGCAATATAAGGTACGTACGTGCCAAGGGTAAAGTGAACCAATCCAGGGAAAGGAGTAGTGCCCTCTCCTATACCTCGATGTAGTAGCTATTGAAAAGGGAGCCTTCTGGTTGTCCTCGACTATGGTCGCCAACTTTACTTACTTAGGTGTAATTGGTCCGATTGGCTTAAGGCTGGCCTTAGGTTTCTGAACTATATTACTTCTAAAAATGTATTTATTTGGCTAACCATGAGGCCAAAATTTGGTAAAGAGTTGGTTAAGTGTGGGTGTACTCAGCTGTAATCAAAACCCCTGCAGGGCAAGGATAAAAATTGCTTAGCTTTGTTAGCATTCTCTTTCAGGGGTGCCTCTGGTTTCAAGCAATAAACTCCACTCGACTCCCACTTTTAGATGAAGAGGAGCACGATTAAAGATACAAAGCATGTAGTACGGAAGAAACTGGAGAGATTGAGACATTTAAGTCCACCCACAGGTTGTACAATATTTTATTGGTGCTGTTTTCATTAAAACCCAAGTAGGGAGTCCCCATGGTATTGTGGCTCACAGGTTGAAGTGTGATGTCATAGTAAGAATGTCGTGCTATTATGTTCTCTTTCAGACTAATGCCCTTGGAAAATATATGAACCTCTTTATCCCTCCACCACCGCTATGAGTCAAATAGTACTCCCAGTTCTATTTGAAGGGCTTTGGCATTAAATAACCCATGAAGGTTGATATGCCATGAGAACAAAGAAACTAAACTATCAAAAGCAAATGTTATCACTGATGTACTTAGGTATTGCTTAGAATGTTTTTTTATTCCTATCAAAATGTTTGAGATAGAGGAAATTTTTGAAAAGATCCTTTTTTCCATGTCTTGGACTATTATCCTGATCATCTTGGTTTTGGTTTCTTTGTTTTAATGGCATATCAACCTTCATCCTATTTACCAACCCCTCCGCTTGGGCAGGATATGACACAAGGTCAATTTTTAAGTGGAATTTAACAGGTTTGAATTCAGAGTTTTCCTTCTCCTGGACTAGTTGCCTCACCAAGGCTGAAGAACCTTGTCTGTCCTACTATTTACCCATAGCTGGAGGGAGAATAATTGGATTCATACCTTTCCCAAGGGTATTACTGCTATGTGAACCTTCATGGGTTATTTAATGTTGAAGTCACTCAATCTGAGGGATAACTGGAGGGATAAGGGGTTCATAGCCTTCTTGAGAGTATTAGTTCAAATATGAACATAATAAAGTGACGAGAGTTCAAACTCACTTTGAGGGAGCAGTCCTGCACTTCAGCCCTTACACTGCAGGGACTCATCTCCCTCATCTTAGTTATTTCAGTTATATGATATCAAGTATTCCTATCTATTACGGGGATGCGTGATCTTCTAATTCTCTTGGGAAGACATGGCCCTGGAGGTGACCGTGTCCTCTGTAAAAAGTATGGATGTAACTTGCAAGACACATTTAGGTCAATTGGCCACGCAATTACCATGACTAGTTAGTTTGGCGTCACTTGTGTGCTATATGAACTGGTGGGTCAGTTGTTGAGTTTCAGCACTGCAATCTGTGGTCGCTATTGTATTCAGCTATTGTAGCCCCGCATCTTCTTCCAGGTGTCTTTTATCACTGTCAGTTATCCTTAAGGAGCTTTGAATTGAACCTTCCAACCAGTCAACAGGCCTTAGAATATACTGATTATGTCCCCTGCAGAAGTGTAAGACACCTCCCCTCTACAAAGGGATATCCTGGGAATAGTACTAAACTGCGTTTGATGATGAGGCTCCAGTTCTGGGGGTTGTGGAGTTCTCATTCATTACTATTACTCCTAGGTCCACTCTGGCTTAGAGTGAGTGTTAGTATCTGTTAGGGTTTTATCTATGAGTCAATTAGATCTGTTTGGAAATTATTTGTATTTGATAGAAGAACTTGATACTATATAACTGTAGATTATTTGTATTAAGAAAACTGACTTGAAGTTGTTTTTGCTTACTAAGGATTATTATTTGTTACTTGAAACCATATAACTGCATGTAAGCAATTTATTATTATTTAATAGAAATTGGAGGTGCCTGTGGTGTAATAGTTATCATTGTAGGAAATGGACATGGTGACACGAGTTCAAATCCTGGACGAAGCTGATTGCATTTCACATAGCACTAATACCCTTGGGAAAGGTATGAATCCAATTATTCTCCTTCCAGCTATGGGTAAATAGTAGGACAGACTTGGTTCTTCAGCCTTGGTGAGGCAACTAGTCTAGAAGAAGGAAAACTCTGAATTGAAACCTGTTAAACTCCGCTTAAAAATTGACCTTGTGTCACATCCTTCCCGAGCAGAGGGGTTGGTAAATATGGTTATTTAATAGAAATAATTACTTGAAATGTATAATTATTAGTATTGAATAGAGATATTTGATACCATACAAACTATGTGCAAGTTATTTGAATTAGATTGGAATAGATCTGCATTTTCCTTTTTTTAAGTAGAGGAACGATATTGTGAATTGAATGACCATGACCAGAAAATCTGGCGAATACCTACACATGACATACGGAAACATTGGACAGCTGTTTTGACCTTATTAGGTCTCAGCAGCAGTGTATACCGTGGTCTCTACCACTGGAGATCGAACCAGCGACCACAGATTGCAGTGCCAAAACCCTACAACTGAACCACCAGTTCATATCGCACACAAGTGACGCCAAACTAGTCATGGTAATACCAACAAAAAGCTATTTTTGGTGCCGCCCACAATTGTATGATGAATACGATTCCCTAATCTCAAGGTGTGCAATAACCCAGGACGTGCTATTAAAATCAATCATTTTAATTGAACCTTTTATTAAGTCTATGGGAGTAGACTATTCTCATCCCATTGAACATGTCTTTAAAGATTTTTTTGTATCAATTCTTTTTCTCTTGTAATGTCGACCTGAAAATTTTGAGCTTAATCCCTGGGCCCAGGTTCACCAAAAAGAAAAGCAATATTGCAAGAGTGTAATAAGTAAGAAGAGAAATTAACTAATATAAAATTTTTCAAAAACTGGATTGTGAAATGAAAACAGTGGATTGAATCAAAAGTTGGGTTCAAAATTCCCCTAAGGTTGCTGACTAACACAAAAGATGCCTGAAGAAGTACTATGATCGAAACATTGTAAATATAACAACCAAAATGAAGAAAATAATCTGAGATGTTGTCATCATCAATAAGTCATACTGACAGCATGGATTTATTTATATATGAAAAGTGTATGTGTGCTTGTATATATATGTATAATGTATGTGTGTATGTATATATATGTATAGTGTATGTGTTTATATATATATATATATATATATATGTAAAGTGTATGTGTTTGTGTATATATATATATGTAAAGTGTATGTGTTTGTGTATATATATATATGTAAAGTGTATGTGTTTGTGTATATATATATGTAAAGTGTATGTGTATATATATATATTTATATATATAGCGTGTGTGTGTGTGTGTGTGTGTATATATGTGTGTGTGTATGTGTGTAAAGTGTATGTGTGTCTATATATATATATATGTATAATCTATGTGTGTATGTGTGTGTGTATATATATATATATATATATATATATAGTTTATATGTGTGTGTGTGTGTATAGTATGTGTGTGTATGTATAAAGTGTATGCGCGCGTGCGTGTGTGTGGGTGTGTGTGTGTGTATATATATATATAGTGTATGTGTCTGTGTGTGTGTGTGTGTGTATATATATATATATATATATATATATATATATATATATAAAAAGTAAAGTTGGCAACCTTAGTCGAGGGTCACCTGAAGGTTCTCTTTTCAATCCCTGGATTGCTCCGATTTAACCTTGATCCTTACCTTATGAGTGTTAAGCAAGGCAGTATAAGTACCATCTTTTTGAGTCCTTTTTATGACTCCACCTGGGATTGAACCCTGGTCTGCAAGACCATTTGCAAAAACTCTACTCATTAGGCCAATGGCCCAGTTTTATATATATATATACACGTGTGTGTACATACATATGTTTATGTGTGGGAATATGTGTGTGTATATATGAAAGGTTGTGTGTGTATGTATTATATATGAGAGGTTGTGTGTATGTATATATCTATATATATATATTTGTGTGTGTGTATATATATATAGATATATATGAGAGTTTGTGTTAATGTATATATTTATACATATGTGTTGTGTATGTATATATGTATCCATATGTATTTGTATGTATATATGTGTGTGTGTGTTGGTTTGTATATATATATATATATATATATATATATATATAATATATATGTTTGTGTGTGTGTGTATATGTATATATACATACATATATATATGTTTTGTGCGTGTATATATTATTTTGTGTCGATGTATCTGTTTATATATGCATATAAATATTTGTGCGTGTACAAATGTGTATATATATATGTGTGTGCGTGTGTGTGGTCATGTATATATGTGTGTGTAGCAACTATGTTACTTACCTTATTCAAACGTTTATTTTTTAAGCTCGCAAATTTGGTACTTTCTTTTAAATTTCTGATTTCATATGTGTAGGATAGTATAATGGCCACTGAGTTTGATTCTAACTGGATGTCCCATATTTCTGGCTTTCTGCCCTGACTCAGATAGACTTAGTTAATGACTTTGATTTATTGTCTTAGCAAGCTTAATGTTTCGAATATTTAATCTAGGCAGGAAAAAAAAAAGAAAAAGAAAAGAGTGTTCATTTTTTTTTTTTTTTTTTTTTTTTTAATAAATCAAATAACTATTTCGGCCAGGTTAAAGTAAATATTCTAACATTCTCTGGGAAAACATCTGCTTGAAAATCAATAAATGACTAACACTCTTTACACGGGGTACAAAAAACGTTAAATCATTTAGTGTTCAACAAAAAAGATCTATACTTAACCACAGTCATTCATAAAAATACAAAATTGGCCTCATTATAACATGTGTAATTTTCAAATCACATAGTTTTCCTATCTTAAAATGATGAGATAAAATCATGCCACTTTGATAAGCCAACATTTGACTCACACCCTCACTTGAATATACGTCTAGGTAAGTAATTTTATTTTTGTTTTCTTATGTCGTGGCAGTTTGAGTTGGTGTTATAAATGTCTGTCTGAAGATTTCAAATTTAGATGAAATCTTTTAAATTGATTTACTATGCTTAACTTTGTTTGGCATAGGGGGTCAAGTATTGAGCATTTAGTGAAAATCACTCACTATAGTTAACTGTAGAAAGGGTCTTTACTGCTAAACCACCTACCATGAAGTGGTGGTAGTGGCAGCTGCTGCAGTAAGCTTGACCTTGTGTCACCTCCTACCTTCACAGTAGGGGACTTGTAGGTCGATGTATTATTAAGATTCTCATTTTATTTATATATCATTTTATACATGTGTGTAAGTGTGTACACACACTCACACACAATACATTATCTGTAATATATATATATATATATATATATATATATATATATATATATATAGAATGTTGGCAACTGCATTTGGGAATGACTCAAAGACTTCCTTTTCAGTAGCTACTACACCGAGTTGTAGGAGAAGGTGCTGCTCCTCTTCTTGAATTGCTCCATTTTACCCTTGATATGTAACTTAAAATGCTAAGTGTTAAGATATCAAGTACCATTTCTTGAGTCTTTGGTATGACTTGACCTGGGAGTGAACCCTGGTCTCCCAGGCCATTCGTGAACACTCTACCTACTAGACCAATGGGCTGGTTATATTATATAGTGTGGAGTCCCCATGATATGGTGGCAAAAATGTAAGACTGTAACATTGTAGTGAGTGAGTTTGAATTTCTGTCAACTTATTGCATACACGTTCAGATTTATACATTTTCTCATTCCCCAGCCTAGGTTTAAATAGTACCACGACTGTACTTCTACAAAAATAGCTTTAGAATTAAATAACCAACAAAAGCTGATTAGCCATAAAACAGAGAAACTAAATGAACCTTATATTATAGTTATATGATATCTATCTATATATATTATGTATAAAATTTTTGCATTTTATACATTATATTTATATGATAATATTTATGTTAGATATATTATTTAATGTAAAATATTTATATATTGTCTGTTTATATAATAAATACATATATATGTTTGAATATTATATATATATATATATCATGTATTTCTATATAATACATATATATTTCTATATGTATATATGTATCTTATAGAAATATATATGTATTTATGAATAATATAGACATGTGTATATATATATATATATATATATATATATATATATATATATATATATATATTAGATATATCTATGTATGAATATTATATATATCTATATATGAATGAATATTATATATATATATATATATATATATATATATATCTATGTATGAATATTATATATATATATGAATATTATATGTATATATATATATATCTATGTATGAATATTATATATATGTATGAATATTATATGTATATATATATATATATATCTATGTATGAATATTATATATATATATATATATATATCTATCTATGTATGAATATATATATATATTTATGTATGAATATTATATATATATATATATTTATGTATATTATATATATATATATATATATATATATATATATATTTATGTATGAATATTATATATATATATATATTTATGTATATTATATATATATATATGTATGTATGAATATTATATATATATATATTTATGTATATTATATATATATATATGTATGTATGAATATTATATATATTTATGTATGTATGAATATTATATATATCATCATCATCATATCGTGCTGGCAGCACGGATATCCCTGACC
>CAUZXS010003031.1:0-50000 GCA_963585895.1 Sepioteuthis lessoniana | reverse complement strand
TTTTTTTTAGCTTCAGTATCTTTCAAACATATATTCAGGTATCAAACTAATTTAAATATTCTTTTACCTAAGAAATAATTGCTTGAAATTTAAGATAAAATGTATTAATGATAAATTATCTTCAAAAACACTATGTAATACAAATTTTAATTTTGGATAGTATCTGTTATTTCTTCTGCATTTAAGTTGTACAAGTATTTTTTTAAAAATGGCCATTATTCCCTTCAAACCCTGCTTTTGTACCATGAATAATGCTATGTAATACAAAAGTTGTACCACACAAAGACACACTCACACACTCAAATATATATATATATATATATATTTTATTTTTTTATTTTTTTATTTTCATCATACAACGTGTGGAAGCATGTGCGATACCCTAGCCTCATCAGCCGCCATCCAGGGTGATATATATATATATATATATATATATATATATATATACATATATATATATATATATGTATATATATATATATATATATATATATATATATAAATAAAAATGTGAATGTTTGTTACTAACCGATAATCTCCAGTTTTATACCACGAATTGGTTTAAAATTTTCTGAGAATATTTTATTTGAATTCAGGTGTGTTTTTATATACTTATTATCCAAAAATATTACAATAATTGAAAAAAATATTTTTAATAAGTCGTTTTTCTCTGAGAAAAGCCGAACACGAATAACAATGGTAAACTTTACTTCTGTTTCCCAAGAATTTTACACGTGAATTTTTTTTTCTGCCTATATTACTTTTATTTCTTTTTTGGTTAAGCACAGGGACAATCTTTAGAGTTGTGTGGCTTATATTTACACACTTATTGCTTCTCGCATGGGCAATCATATGTTGCCTGTTCCAGAGTCGGCAATCCAGACAATCTCTTTATCTACACGGAAACTGGAACTACCAAGAATATTGTGTATCCACAAGTATTGGAAAATTAAACATATCAGAAACATACATTTTCTTTTTTTTTTCCCATTTAAACAAACTGAGCCACAATAACGCGTGGCTAGGTACAGCTAGTATATATATATATATATATATATATATATATATATATATATATATATTTATGATATAAAGAAAAACCTTTGAAAACTACTCATATTTTTTCTAATAATTATTTCAGCAGACCCTATATTTTCAAAATTTTACATCTACATCTTCAGACTAAGAACTAATGAGAAATTTCTTATGAAACTTTAGAAAAAGGCACAAAAAGATTTGGTAAAACCCACAAAATTCTGGCTACCTTCAAACTATAATGAAATGATAAAGAACAAAATTAAAAAGAATTTTGTGAATTTTTCTAAATCTTCATTAGAAATTTCTAATGCATATCTAACATTTTAAAAATATAGGGTCTGCTGAAATAAATATTATTACAAAAAATATGATTGATTTTTAAAGGTTTTTTTTTTGGATGGAATTATTTGCTCTGTAATTTATTTTATTATTATTTTACATTGAGCTCTCTTTTGGATTTTGAATTACAGGGATATTATAAAAAGAAAATCCGAGAATCATTCCTACCAGTGGCTGACTTGACATTGGATAATATGAGGATATATATATATATATATATATTATATATATATATATATATATATAAATTAAATTAAATCGCGAGTCGGAATTCTCCTACTAAAGTTTCACCTCAACGGATCAGCAGGGAATTTAGTACTAAACTCCCTGATGATCCGTTGAGGTGAATTTAATTTTTGTAATTGGCTTTACTTCGTATTGAGCACTCTTGTAATTGTAGCATTGCGGCATTTATGGTGGGTTTTAGTTTTCTTTTGACCAACTAGTTGCATATCTCTTGAATTTTTTCAACTGGTGTGATGAAGTTGGCCTTTTCTTTTTTTTTTGTCCTATAATATTTTTTCTTTTTCCCCCGAGCAGTGATTCGAGATATTGTTATCTCTTTTTCCTGGTGGGGATTTTATTCTTTTTTCCTGGTAACCGTGAATGCTGGTAGACAGTAGGTTAGTAAATATATGTATATATATATGTATATATATATATATATATCGGCCGCCGCTCGCATAATGCAAAGCTCTTCAAAAGAATTGAGCACTCTGGTAGCTGATAGGGTATAAAAAAAAAAAAAATGTAAACAAATGGCTGCTGCTACTGTTGCTAAATAAATACCTTAATATTCCCTTAGCCAATGTGGTCCGCTTGTCGGCCGAAGGGTCTGAGATTTAGTCTAACGTAAAGTTAGATGTGTTTCGATCCCGGCTTCGAGTGTCCTACGTGTCTAGCCACACTAAAGAGTTCTGATAGAACGAAACAGTCTGTCTGTGGATGACAATATATATATATATATATATATATATATATATATATATATATATATATATATATATATATATATATATATATATATATAAATGGTTAAATTGGAGAATTTTCTTATTTAAATCATAAAGTAAAGTTTGAAGAGAATTATATGTCTTTTTCATTGATTTCAAACAAGCAAATAGAAAATAATTCTTTCTGTCTTGGAAAAAGATAAAGTGAAAATTTTATTACATAAAATATATTTTTGATGTTTATTATTATTTATTTATTGTTGCTGAAAATAATGTCCAAGTCTAAAATTTTAGTCCATAAAAACTGTTGCAAATCTGTGATTTTAAGTTAATTCATGCATTTCAGTACTTAGTTTTGATATTGGATTTGTTGCTATTTATGGTTTGGCTTAAAATTATTCTTTCTAGCCACCCATAATCATTTTTCCGTGATAGTTCTAAGAGTGGACTTCTTGCTATTTGTGGCGAGGGTTATAATTTATGCTTTCTAGCCACCCATATTTATTTTTCACTGATAGTTCTAACAATGGACTTGTTGCTATCTATGGTTTGTCTTATAATTTATGCTTTTTAGCCACCCATATTTATTTTTCACTGATAGTTCTAACAATGGACTTGTTGCTATCTATGGTTTGTCTTATAATTTATGCTTTCTAGCCACCCATATTTATTTTTCACTGAGAGTTCTAATATTGGACTTATTGCTATCAGTGGCAAGGCTTATTATTTATGCTTTCTATCTGGGGAATTTTATAAGATTCAGTGTCCTTCAAATGTTTCAAGTATATTCAGGTGTCAAGTTAATTTAAATATTCTTTTGCAAAATAAATAAATACTTCTCTTGAAAATGAAGATGAAATGATAAATTATCTTCAGTAATTCATCCAATTGTTTTGTGAATGAATTTTTGATTTCCCATGCAAATAACTATTCATATGTTTTGCTTTTTAGTTTGTATTTATTTTTAATTGTGCATAATTATTAATGGTTAATGTGATGTCTTGTACACCTGTTCTGAGATTTAAAGAAAAAAAATGTGCCTTCAATGAAATTCATTGTCTATTATTGTGTCAATGACATGCAATTAAAAAAATGAATGAAAATGTAGGAATAAAAAAACATTCTAAATTTTCATTGTTGATGAATTTATATAATTAAAATGTAAAGGATCAATGCAAATTAACAAAAAACTTGTTTCAAATTAACATTAAAATTCTATTAAAATTCAAAGAAACTTTATTTATTTAGGATCAGTGGTTTGATGTTCTCACGAATCTCCCACTGTCCCACCCATAACACACCCTACCTATTGATCTGACCATTTGCATATCAGTTTTTTGGTGTTCTGAGTTCATTCTATTCTCTTTCTACTGCCTCTTGAATATTGAATTGGCTAAAACTTAGCCTCCATTTGCAATCTTAGACTTGACTTAATTTCATTCTATCTCATATTGCATTTGGAAGGAAGGCTTAAGTACCCCTTCCCTGGGAAATGATCATAATAAAACACTGAATTTAGTGAACTATCCCATTCAAGTGAATACTAATCTATTTAAAAGGTTGCTCTGAATGTTGTAGGGAATTATGCATAACAAGCTTGTAACGAAATATAGCTCAATATTGTAGCAGAGAAGGTTTTTGGATGCCATGTTAAGAAGGTTAGTTTGTATGATAATAATTAAAGAAGCAGTGACAATAATATTAATAGAAATTAAATTAGCTAAGAACATGGTGGCTCTTTAATAAAAATGGTAAGAATATTTCTAAGTGAGTTATAATGATAATCTATGAAACAATTATGATAAAAAAAGTATCTAATTAAGAAATTTACAATAGGTTCTGATAGTAATAAAAAAAATCAGCATTTGTTGGAGGTAAATATTAAGATACTAAAATAGCAACATACATTTAACGCATATTATATAAACACTCTCTCTTCCTCTGTCATTCTGTTTATATATATTTGTATATTTTATATATATATATATATATGTTTGTGTATTTTATGATAGCTGTAAAAAGACCATATTTATTGACCATGATGAAAATTAAGACATGAGAGCTGATAAAGAAAAAGTAAGTAAACCGATTTTGTACCTCGTTTGTCAGAGCTATAAATGAAATAATTCTATGATAGAAGAAAAAAAAAAAGAAGTAAACATTGCTATTTTCAAAGTGCACCCTCTTAATTTGATACTTTTGTATCATAATTATTCAATAGATTATTTTTATAACTGACTTTCTCTGAAAATTTTATTAAAATTGAATGATTTTATAGATTATTATTATTATAACTGACTTTCTCTGAAAATTTTATTAAAATTGAATGATTTTATAGATTATTATTATAACCGACTTTCTCTGAAAATTTTATTAAAATTGAATGATTTTATAGATTATTATTATTATAACTGACTTTCTCTGAAAATTTTATTAAAATTGAATGATTTTATAGATTATTATTATCATAACCGACTTTCTCTGAAAATTTTATTAAAATTGAATGATTTTATAGATTATTATTATTGTAACTCATTTTCTTGCAAATAAATAGATAAATGAAAGTGATTAAACGAGGTCAGATTTAATATTTACTTTATTTTTACCTGTTAAAGAATAGGTCCTGAAAATTTTATTAAAATTGAATAATTTCTTGACTTTGAGAAAATTTTATTGTTTATGAAATATCAGGTCCTTTTTTGTTAAAAATAAACTTCTGAAATAGGTTTTCAAAATAAGCTTTCTTTATTTCTTTTACTCATTTCTATCAATCTATCAGATTTCCTTCTATTTTCCATGTCTTTCTATCTTTCTTCCTTTCATTCCATTGAAGCAGATGGTTATGATGCAGAGCATTATGGCTTCCCCTCTCTCTCTCTCTCTCTCTCTCTCTCTCTCTTCTTTGCTTCCTCTCTTCCTCTCCCTCTCTTTCTCTCTTTCTTCTTTTCTTCCTCTCTTTCTCCCTCTCTCTCTACTTTGCTTCCCCTCTCTCTTCTTTGCTTCCTTCTCTTCTTTGCTTCCTCTCTCTTTCTTCTTTGCTTCCTCCCTCTCTCTCCCTCCCTCCCTCTTTTATTTTCTCCCCCCCCCCACTCTCCTTTGCTTTTTTTCCTCTC
Source organism: Sepioteuthis lessoniana (assembly GCA_963585895.1). Classification (NCBI taxonomy): domain Eukaryota; kingdom Metazoa; phylum Mollusca; class Cephalopoda; order Myopsida; family Loliginidae; genus Sepioteuthis; species Sepioteuthis lessoniana. Next base: position 44,557 of record CAUZXS010003031.1, on the reverse strand, counting down.
TGGTGTGTAAGATTTAATAATCTGTTAGCTTACAGAAAATTTTATTATCATTTGTTGAATATTGTAATTTTTTTCTTTAAAAATAAACTTACAAAACAGGTTTTCAAAATAAGCTTTCTTCATTTCTTCTTTCCTCTGTGTTCCATTTCTTTCTTTCTTTCTTTCTACTAAAGCAGACAATAAGTGTATGAAGTATAGCATGATGGCTTTTGTTCTTTCTTATTATCTCTGACATGTAACTTGTTCCTTTCTTTTCTTTCCATTCTCACAGTCAAAATGGAATGGTCCACTATTTATTTGAGGTGATAACAAGCCATAACATTCAAACACATGGCTCATATCTTATTTCATGTCTTATTTCATTACTATTATAGATAGTATAAAATATATTATCGACAGTATAAAATATATCATAGACAGTATAAAATATATTATAGATCGTATAAAATCTTATATCTTTATATATATATATGTATACATGTGTTTTGTTAGTTTCTTTCTCATCTATCTCTGTGGGTGTGTGACTCCATAAATAAATGTTTTTATTTGAGAATTAATTACATTTCTGATCCAGCATCTTTTTCAATTCCAGTAATTATCTTAAAGCCTTTGAGTCATCTCTCAGCAGCTCACAAGTCAGTGCTTTTTTGTTTTGTTTTGCTGTTGAACTTCGATTTTGAACGTCTCAATTAACTTCAGTTGTATACTCAGTATTTTGAGTCACAAAGCATGAGGATTCCATTTTGGAGAACAAGAATATTCTACAATAGATTACGGTCTTTGCACTGGATTTGCAGAAACATGCAAGCCAGCCCCAACATGTACTGTATTCTTGGGAAGACAAGAAGCGACTTAACAGGACAGATTCTTTGGCAAGTGGGCGTTGAAAGAAAAAAGAAGAGGATCCCAACAAAAAAAGTGCCATTTCTCTGAGGATGTGGAGGTCAGGAATAGTGTGAGTCATTTGTCTCAGCTATTTTCCCTGACCCACTTGTCATTTCTTTTTTGTTTCTTCATGAACCAATCAGTGAATTCCTAAATTACAGCTTTTGATAAAATGAGCTATTTTTGTCTTTTTGCCACCTCTTATTAATTGGAGTTTTGACCTTTGACCGACTATCATTAAGCCTGAGAACTCTTCTGTAATGCCCAGGCTGGAACAAAATAAATGGCCATTTTTCAAAGTACAAACTTTAAAATCTATCTATCTACCCAATTCCTTTGCTGTGAATAGGATGCAACACAATGTTAGTTTTTGAAGTAAATATTTGATGATTAGTGGTGTGGAAGGCATTTTAGTTAATTCCCCAATCTTCAAGGACCAATATTAACTCTAGTATATCCATGAGGAATTTGTAGTATAACAGTTCTCACTGAATAAGGCTTTTTCTGTATTTCCAATAGTACTATGGCGATGGGAATATTATTATTATTATTATTATCATTATTATTAAGTTTTTAGTTTAAGTTGGTTTTGCATTGGTTATGTTGGTATTACATTGGTTGCATTGGTATTTCATTGGTGGCGTTGGTATTTCGTTGGTTGTTATCCCCTCACTAAATGTTAATGGAAAATAAAGGCGGTGGAGAAGAATGAAGACGTTGTTAGGTTTTGAATGAAGGTTTTAATGGTAGCATGAAGTAAGGGGTTTATGCTAGTATGCTGTGAGTCTCGTAGGAAGGAAAGAGGGTAGGAAGTTGTTATAGTGTATCATCTAATTTGTTTTTAACTAGGATCCCTTGGTCTAGAAGAATAGACCCAAGGGGTCCATAAACTAGATGGCTCTCCTCATAGTGTATGATGCTGCTACTTGCTATTCAGGAGCAGATGATAAGACATCCATTCCCATTGAGGATTTCTGTGGAAGGGAGAGAGTTTCGTGGGTTTTCTTCAATTTTTGGTGCCGCTAGGAAATATGGTTCAGGCTGAATAGAACAGGTCATCCTGATTGGGTGAAAATGTTTGGCAACTCTAACGATCAAATTAAATTACGCGCCAAACAAAAAATTACAAGTTTCTTTCTGCTACAGTACCAATACTTCTGGGAATGGTACACATTCAACTATCCTTCCTCTAACAATGGGTAAATAAAGTAAAAAAGTAAAGTTAGCGACCTTAGTCAAGGGTGACCCAAAGGCTCTCTTTTCGATAGCTACTACACTGAGGTGTAGGGGAAGGTTCAAATCATTTCCCTGGATTTCTCCATTTTACCCTTGATACATACCTTTTAATGCTGAGTGTTAAACAAGGAGGTATCAAGTACCATTTTTTGAGTCATTGATATGACTTGACCTGGGGTTGAACCCCAGTCTCCTGAGCCATTAGTGAACACTCTACCCTTTATGCCAATGGGCTGATATTAAATAGCAGAGCAGATTGGTTTATAGATATGGCAACCAATTTTAGAGAAGGAAAACTAGATCTGAAGAGGAATGGGCTCTGTCAGACTATTCCTGCCCAAGGCAAGCCTCATTAGTAGACCATCTATGGCTGTGAACCTGGTTACAGAATAAGTTTTTCCTATCTGTGATATACTAATACTAACGACAAAAGAAAGGAAAGATAAACTCATTTATACATACAAGAACATTTACCATTGTATCATATTGATCTTCGGCCCAGCTGTCAATCAGAAACAGGTGCATCCGGTTGAAAACATCAAGATATAGCCTTGACTGTGGACGGGTTGAATTGGGTGCAAATGCGACACTCATAGGAAGCAGGTGGACATCAAACAATTATATAACCTGGTGCCACAGACAGGTTCAGTTAGTTGGAGTCAGAGTTGGAGATAAGACGCTGTAGAGAGAACCAGCACCCAGCAGAGGGCTATGGGCCCTCAGGACCCCCGATTGAGCAGCCCAGCAGAAAGAGAAACAAGTGCTGCTAAAGACAAAGGAACTAGGGGTCAATATGTTGCAGTTTGTTCAGTCTCCAACTCATCTCTCACACATAACCCTTTCGTAACCCTTTCGCAACCCTTTCGAATAAAGTGTGAGAGGTATATTTTTCTAAAGAAGTGTTTTCGTTCGTCATTATTGTGTTGACTATGTTTCCACATGTATATATCTATAGTCGTATATGTATTATGGCTATGCAACATAATTTTATTTACATAATTTACCTACATAAGTTATTACAAAAAAAATGCGCTAACATATTCCAACAGCTAGAATTATGCACATTGTTTATGTGCATAATTCTAGCAGTATATGAAAGGTTTACAAAATAGAAAAAGTCTTACTTGACAAGAGTTGTTTATATATCCATATGGCTTTACCATTTGCTCGCAGGGGTCAGCGACAATGTCTTCACAGTTCAAAGACTAAAGGCAAAAAGAGGTTAAGAACGAATTTCTGTGACTGTCATGTGATCTTCTATGGAAAGATCATTATCGATTTCTTCCCTACAGAGAATACAGTTGGTTTGAATCAAAGTTTCCTTCTCCTTGACTGGTTGCCATGGCAAGTCTAAAGAAGCTATCCTACCTTACAATTTACCTGTATCTGATAGGAAATAGTTGGATTTTGCAACTGCGTGCAGATCTAACTTGATGTAACTTTTTTTTTCCTAAACTGAACATTTATTTCAAGGGTAAAATTTGAGGATGTGGACGACATTAAAAGAAATAAAATGGTAGAGCTTTACACCATATCAAAAGAAGAGGTGCTTTGACCAATGAGAAACTCAGTGGAATAAGTGTGTTGACAACCAAAGGAGCTACTTTTAAAGAAATTAATGTTTCACTCATCATTCATTTCTTTTTTAGTAAATATAGCTTTAGTCCCAATACTTTTTGAACAGACTTCATATTCCAAGAAAAAATGCTGAATTTATCAAATCAGATTTAAAATTCTTTGACTAATATAAAACTTATTTGAATAAATATGTTGAATGACAAGAGAAATATTTTGAAGAAAACTTGCTCTATCCAACAGTGTTGTTGTGTTCCCTCTACCTGTTGCTGTTTCAGTGGAAATAAATTAGAGGTATTACTTTTGGTTTGGTTTGGTTTGGTTTCTTTGTTTTTAATGGCATATCAATTTTTGTGGGTTATTTAATGCAAAAGCCATCCTTATAGATCAGAAGTGGTAATATTTAACCCATAGCTAAGAGTATAAGTGGATTCATGCCTTTTCCAAGAATATTAGCCTGAGAGTGAATGTAATAACATGACTGGAGTTCAAATATGCTTACTATGATGGTGCAGTTCAGCTTTTCATTTACGACACCACAGGAACTTCCTGTATTACTTTTGGAGCATCTCACTTATGTATATGATGATGACTATATGGAAAAATAGTGTTTTTTTTAGCTGAAAACTTGCTCTATTCAACAGTGTTATTGTGCTACATGCTCATTTTTAAGTAGAAGAATTATATTGTGAATTGTTTGAAATAGAACTGTTTTTGTCATTTAAACCGCATACTCATACTAAACTGAATTGTTTGAAATAGAACTGTACATTTTCTTTTTTAAGGAGAGGAATTATATTGTGAATTGAGTTACCATGTCCATTATTTGGTCTCATCAGCAGTGTATACCGTGATCTCCACCACTGGGGATCGAACCAGCGACCACAGATTGCAAAGCCAAAACTCTGCAACTGAGCCACTAGTCCATATCGAACACAAGTGATGCCAAATTAACTAGTCATGGTAATTGCACGGCCAATTAACCTGAATGTGTCTTATAAGTTACATCTGTACTCTTTACAGAGGATACAGTCACCTCCAGGGCCATGTCTTCCCAAGAGGATTAGAAATACACATCCTCTTAATTATTATGACCTCAAGGGCAACGATATAGATCTACATTTTCTATTTTAAGTGGAGGAATTATATTGTGAATTGAATTACCATGACCAGAAAATCCAGCAAACACTTATGCACGACATACGGAAACACTGGACAGGTGTTTTGACTTTATTAGGTCTCATCAGCAGTGTATTCCGTATGTCATGTGTAAGTGTTTGCCGGATTTTCTGGTCCTGGTAATTCAATTCACAGTGTCATTATGTTTCCTGTATCTGCTGTCGTTTCCATGGAAATAAATGAAGGGCCTTATTTTTGGATTGTTGCTGGTATATCCACTGTAAAATACCAAAATAAAAAGAAATGGTTATTGGGAAAAAAAACTGTTTATTGAAAATCCTTTTTCTCCCCAAAATGTACATGATTCTATAAACAAGATGACGCAAATGTTTCTGGATTTGAATTCCACTTTTGAAGTCAACTAACGGACAAGAAAATAAAAGTAGTGCCAAGGATGAGATGAAAAAGTGAAAAAATAAAAATAATTCTGGGAAAATTGCTTTCCATTGAGTTTTTGTATTTGTTTTCCTTTTGAGGTTTTTCCTATTAATCCCGTATCCCCAAAGAGGAGACAACTCGATGTTTGATCTGAGAAGACAAGGAGAAAAACAGAAACCTAATAAAGATCCACCTGAGAAATGGTTTGGAACGGAAAACTGAACGCTAGATCTCTCTGGTGGTATGAGTCAATTGAGTCAATCGACAGGTTGGTATTTTTGTTTTCAAAAATAGAAATGCTAATTCATTATCACAGGAGATGTTAAGTTTATTTGTGCTTCACTACAATGTACATTTCGAGTGCTATGGTGTGGTTATCAAGCTAGGATAACAAACCATTGCTTGGAAGTTTGATTCTCACTGGGTGTCCTGTACTTTTGGCTTAGTAAATGTTTACAATGTGTGTGTATGTGTATGTGTGCTTGTGTATGTGTAAGAGGGAAAGACAGAAGTATGTATGTATGCTTACATATGAATGTATAGCTATATTTATACATTTGGAAATATAGAAGTGTGAGAGTAGAGTGTTTGCCAATTGTCTGGGAGACCTGGGTTCAATCCCAGGTCGAGTCATACCAAAGACTCGAAAAATGGTTCTTGATGTTGCTTTGCTTAACACTCAGCATTATAAGGTAAGGATCAAGGGTAAAGTGGAGCATTCCAGGGAATCGAGTAGCACCCTCCATTACAACTCAGTGTAGTATCTTTTGAAAAGGGAGCCTTCAGGTCACCCTTGACTAAGGTTACCAACACACACACACACACACACACACACATATATATATATATATATAAACATTTTCCTTCTATCTCCCTCTCACACCTATATATTTCCAAATGCATAAATATAGCCATACACACATATGTAAGCACACATACATACATCTGTCGTTCCCCCTTCCTCATACACAAGCACACATACACATGGACACACATTGTAAACATTTACTAAGCCAAAAGTACAGGACACCCCGTGAGAATCAAACTTCCAAGTAATGGTTTGCTGGGAGACATTTCCACACTAAATGGTGGTTCTCTGAAATTAGTTGGCAAGTTCATGTATCTTGGAAGTAGTGTCTCATCTCCTGAAAAATGACATCAGTTTTTGATAAGCTAAGGCATGGACTGCTGTCAATAGGTTATTGATCATATGGAAATCAGACTTATTCGAATAAAAAAATGCAATTTTTTCCAAGTAGTGGTTGTATCAATTCTACTCTATGGACCCACAACATGGATGCTGACTAAGAATATTGAGAAAAAGCTAGATGGGAATTGCACAAGAATGCAACAAGCTACATTGAACAAATGTGGGGAGCAGCATCCCACAAAACAGCAGTTGTACGGCCACTTACCTCCCATCTCTAAAACCATCCAAATAAGATGAACAAGACATACAGGGCACTGTTGGAGAAGTAAGACAGACTCATAAGCGATGTTCAATGTCCTCCTTTACATGGACATGCAAGTGCTGGCTGACCAACAAGAACTTACCTAAAACAACTCTGTACAGACACAGAATGTCATCTGGAAGACCTACCAGAAGCAATGGTTGATAGAGATGAATTGCAAGAGAGAGTCAAAGAAATCCATGCTAGCAGTGCATCATGCTGATGACGATGACAAATATATATATATATGGGTGTGTGTGTGTGTGTATATATATATATATATATTTATTTATTTATTTATTTATATGTAAGATAATAAATTTATTTTCATCCTGTTAAAAGCATTGACATAAATCAATGTGGATATAATCTGTGTCTGGAAGAAAAGATACAAATTATGTTATACTTTGATCCTGGTAACCTATTAAATCAGAGATGTGATTTAATAGCTAGATGTAGGCATAAAAGTAAATTTAGTCTAGTTTCAAAAATGAGTAAATGAATAAATAAATAAATAAAAAATTAATAAGTATGATTTATTAAATTGCTAAAGGAATTAAAATTTGAATTTATATTGGTGAATTTTACTCTATTATTTTAATTTGGGGTGGGTACCATAATTAACATTAGTTTTAGGTTTTTTAGTTCCTTTTAATGATAAAAAATGGTATACTTAAATTAGATTAAATAATTTTTATAAATGTTTGAATTTTTGACATGTATTATTGTAACTGTAAATTTTGCTTCTGTTAAATTTGAAGTATGATGAAACTGAATGTTGTTTTACATGCCATAATATTTTGATACTTATTTTCATGTGAAGGTTTAGGCTTCCTTTTTTAATACATGGGAGAAATAAGTTTTTTTTTTTTTGTCTTAGTCTGGTTGTAAATGTGAATTTTTTTTATTTTAATCCATTTCTTGTTTGATCTGAAGAAGTCCTGTTAATTTGTTAGAGCATTGATTTATATCAATACTTTTTCATAGGAGGGAGATAGATTTATTGCCTTAATGTGGCCGATTGTTGGGTTTTTTTAAGAGAAAATTATTAGCTCTGGATTTTATTTGCATTGAGCTCTTTACCAGGATTATTTAAATTTAATGTTCTATTTTTGAATATTCTATTGGTCCTGATTAGAATTATTCCCTACTCCAGATTTACTGGATTGAATAATATCTTATATATATATATATATATATATAGAATAGAGAATACTTAGTCCAGTTAAACCGGAGTTAGGAGTAATTCCATCAGGACAAGAAAATATTCGTGAATATTTAGATCTTCCTGGTAAAGAGCTCAATGTATCAATTATACAGAGCAATAATTTCATTAAGAAAAAAACAACGAAACCAATCACAAAGGATTATAAATTTATTTCAATCCTGTTACGCATTTTTGAAATTTTCAAAAACACGAAAAAAAATTAACAGGACTTCATCAGATCAATTAGATAAAAAAACAGTTTTTTTATCTAATTGATCTGATGAAGTCCTGTTAATTTTTTTTCGTGTTTTTGAAAATTTCAAAAATGCGTAACAGGATTGAAATAAATTTATAATCCTTTGTGATTGGTTTCGTTGTTTTTTTCTTAATGAGATATATATATATATACATATATATATTGTCATCCACAGACAGATCTGTTTCGTTCTATCAGAACTCATCAGTGTTGCTAGACGGGCTAGATTCCCAAAGCTGGGATCAAAACCCTGTTGACTCAAACGCCAATCCAAGATTCTACCACTCAGCCACAAGGAAGCCAGTGTCAGTGAAGTAAATTTAAACGATTATGAATCACAGTTGTTATTGTTTACATATTTCTGCTTAATATATATATATATATATATATATGTATAAACACACACACACACACACACACACACACACATATATATATATACATACATATATATATATATTGTCATCCACAGACAGACTGTTTCGTTGTATCACAACTCTTCAGTGTGGCTAGACATGCTAGATTCCTGAAGCTGGGATCAAAACCTGGCTGACTCAAACGCCAATCCAAGATTCTACCCCTCAGCCACAAGGAAACTAGTTCAAGCGAAGGAAATTTAAATGCTTATGTATCACATTTGTTTTGTTTACGTATATCCACTCAACGCCTACCAAGAGCTCAATTCATTTGAAGAGCCTTGCTTTACGTGAGTGGCAACCATTACTTCCCTCACCTGAGAGCTCAACTCCACAGGGGTAGGGGAGCCTATATATTGTCATCCACAGACAGACTGTTTTGCTGTATCACAGTGGCAACCATTACTTCCCTAGCCTGAGAGCTCAACTCCACAGGGGTAGGGGAGCCTATATATTGTCATCCACAGACAGACTGTTTCGCTGTATCACAGCTATATATAAACACACTTCTTGCTATCTATCCCTGTCACAATTATATATTTTCACATACACACACATCTATGTAAACATATGTATTGGCTTATGTATATGTTTGAATATATATATATATATATATATATTTACACATGCAAACACACGTATGTAAGTATGCAAAAGTTTGAATGTAAGGTGTGTTTCAAAAATGTAAACATTTCTATGGGAATTTTTTATGATCTTATGATTTTAAAGTCTCTACGTTAAACATTTCTATTAATACATAATTGGAATCTTCCCTAGGTTCTCTCTATAATAGCAGTTCTGCTTTTCTAATAAAGATACTCCAATACAAATATTAATGTTTTTTGAATCAACTGTGGGAAATTCTAAGAAAGTGTTGACAAGGATGATGAATATGTAGAGACTATTTCAAATTATATCTTAAAGTTACTTCCATAAGAGTTTAAAAATTTTTTCATCACCCTGTATATATGTAAGTGTGTGTGTGTGTGTGTGTGTGTGAGTGTCTCTCTCTCTCTCTATATATATATATATATTTACCAAATCCTCTGCATTAGCAGGATATGACACTAGGTCAATTTTAAGCAGAGTTTAACATGTTTGAATTCAGACTTTTCCTTCTCCTAGACTGGTTGCGATACCAAGGTTCAATAGCTAGAGGGAGAATAGTTGGATTCATACCTTTCCCAAAGATGTTAAGTGCAAACATTTTCATTCAGGATTTGAACTTGGGTCAGCCTATTTCCAATGACGATGGTATCCATTACATCACAAATGCCTTCTACATATATATATATATATATACACACACACTCACACACAAGAGTTATTCAATAAATAAAGAGAAATATGACCAAGGTTTGGCAAAAGTAAGTAAAAAAGTAAGTAAATTTGGTGACCGTAGTCAAGGGCTACCCGAAAGTTCCGTTTGCAATAACTACAACACTGAGGTGTAGGGGAGGACACTACTCCTTTCCCTGGATTGCTCCACTTTACCCTTGAAACGTACCATATAATGCTGAGTATTAACCAAGGAGGTATCAAGTACCATTTGTTGAGTCTTTGGGATGACTCAACCTGAGATTGAACCCCGATCTCTCAGTCCATTGCTGAAGTACTCACTGTTTATTGTTGCATCTTTCTCAAGGAAATCTATAATGGTATGTCCTTTTATGTCCCAAAAGACTGTCAGCATGACCTCCTTTACTGACCACTGTGCTTGGAACTTTTTTCTTTATTGGAGAGTCAGTGTGTTTCCCTTTCATGGAATCTCCTTTCAACTCAGGCTCGTAGTGGCAAATCCATGTTGAGCCCTTTTGAAAACATTTTTTGATTAAAGCATCCTTCACCATTCACATCAGACATTCTTCTGTAAATTTCACATAGTTTGCACTTCACAGCCACCAAAAATTTGATGACTGACCTCTGTTCAAGCCTGGAGCTCTCTATTTGATTAGCTGCCATTTTGAAAAGCCTAAAAAAAAATTTATTTTTGTGAGATCAAAATAATGCATAGTTTATATACATGGAAAAATATTCTGAAAAAATTTGTTTTACTTTTTATTAATGAATGACCTTCATATATATATATATATATATATTTCTTTAAGAAATTATTGCTCTGTAATGTCAGTTACATTGAGCTCTTTACCAGGAAAATTTAAATGTTCACTGTTGAATGTTTTTTTTGTCCTGATGGAATTACTCCCAACTCTGGTTTAACTGAACAGAATAATACTATATATATATATATATATATATAGAGAGAGAGAGAGAGAGAGAGAGAGGAAATAGAAAAACAAAGTAATCTAAAAATGATGAATTTATTGTGAAAGAAAGTCAACATTAAAACATTTTGATTTCGTTTGTTTTCTTCCTTTTCTTTTCTTCCCTTTCTCCTCTTCTCTTTTCTTGCCCAGTCGGCTGGGGCGGTAGAATACATGACTGTACCTCTGCAGAGGAGTAAGACCCCCCAACCAAATGAGTGTCCTTGATATCACACTAAACGATTTGATAGTGAGGTTCCAGTGATGTTGGAGTTTTGGGGAATGCAGAGCACCCCTTCATTGCCATCTCTCCCAGGTCCATTGTGGCCCAGAGTGGTAGCTCTTGATAGGGCCCTATCTATGGGTTAAATAGAACTAAACTGCATACTTATGTTAAACTGAATTGTTTAAATTAGAACTGTTTGACTAAACTGAATAGCTTGAAATTGAAATGTTTTTGACAATTAAACAGTATACTTACACTTAAACTGCATACTTATGCTAAACTGAATTGTTTGAACTGGAACTGTTTTTTTACGTTATACTGATTGTTTGAAATGGAACTGTTTTTGACATTGAAACTGTACTTACACTAAACTGAATTGTTTAATATAGAACTGTTTTGACATTTAATGGTGTGTAAATCAAATCTATACTTATACTAAACTGAATTGTTTGAATTAAAACTGTTTGACTAAACTGAATAGCTTGAAATAGAAATGTTTTTGGCATTTAAAATGTGTGTTCATGCTAAACTGAATTGTTTGAAATAGAACTGATTATTTGTATAAAAATGGATTTGGCATTAAATAACCTACAATGGTTGATATGCCATAAAACCCAAACAACTCTTTTCCTTTCTCTTGCTTTTCTTTTCTTTTCTTTCTTTCTTTCTTCTTTTTTCCGTTTTTCTTTTTTTTTCTTCTTCTTTTTAATCCATTATATCTCCTTGAAGTTCCATCTAATTTAAACATCATTGCCTGTGCTAATAAGGTGATAGTTTTTTAAAAAAGAATGCTGATTGATGATTGCATTTTATGAAAACATCCAATGTTGTTCTGTTAACACTTGTTTCACTATCTTAAAGTCCTGATGAAGGTTTACTAAAACCGAAACCTTTAAACGTTGACTTTCCATTATAATAAATTCATCACTTTTGGATTACTTTGTTTTTCTATTTTCCACATACTGTCAGATTTATTTCTATTATTTACTTCCTCTCTCACCACTTCTCCCTATCGTTCATTGCCTATGGCAGGTCTTCAGGGCTACATCCTGTATCCTCGCATAGCTGCTGAATGTATGTTTGAGCTGGTCATCCTGCTTTTGCCTGGCCATATGTGGGGGTCCATAGGAGTGCATCACTTATGAGCTCGTCCCTGCTTCTCCAGCAGTGTCCTGTATGTCTGGTTCGTCTAACTTGGATAGTTTTCGTGATGGGAGGCAGGTGGCCGTATAGTTGGTGCCTTGTCAGGTGTTGCCACCAGGACTTGTTCAATATTGCTCGCAGCATTCTTGTGTAATTGCCGTCTAGCTTCTTCTCCAGCCGTTTTTTTTAGCGTCCAAGTAGTGCATCTATATAGCAGTATCGATATTCACACAAATACGAAACATATGACATATGACAAGGAAAGCAAAATTTTGGGAAGTATTTCTCATATTGTGAATCGAATAACCATGACAAGAAAATCCAGCGAGCACGACATACAGAAACATTGGACTGCTGTTTAAACCTTATTAGGTCTCATCAGCAATGTATACCATGATTGCCCCCACTGAAAATTGAACCAGCAACCACAGAATACTGAGCTGAAACTCTACCACTGAGCCCTCAGCCCACATTGCATACAAGTGATGCCAAATTAACTAGTCATGATAATTGCGTGGCCAATTAACCTGAATGTGTCTTGTAAGTTACATCTGTACTCTTTACAGAGGACACGGTCATCCCCAGGACCACATCTTCCCAGGAGGATTGGAAATACACATCCACATAATTATTATAACATCAAGGGCAAAGATATAGATGTACATTTTCTTTTCTAAATAGAGGAATTATATTGTGAATGATAATATAATTCCTCAACTTAGAAAAGAAAATGTACGTCTATTTCTTATTTTGTTTAGCGAATTTATGAGTTTTATCAAATAATACTTTCCGAAAAGTTTTTTAAAAGAATAGAAAAGCTAAGCCACCGTGACAATCATCTTGATAGTTGGATTAATATATTGGATATGATATCTAACAGAAGAAATATGATGTGAAAACCAAAATTTAGTAGATTCTATTTACCAACCCCTCCACTCGGGCAGGGTATGACACAAGGTCAATTTTTAAGCGGAGTTCAACAGGTTTGAATTTAGAGTTTTCCTTCTCCTAGACTAGTTGCCTCACCAAGGCTGAAGAACTTAGTCTGTCCTACTATTTACCCATAGCTGGAGGGAGAATAATTGGATTCATACCTTTCCCAAGGGTATTAGTGCTATGTGAAATGCAACCAATCTCGTCCAGGATTTGAACTCATGTCACCGTGTCCATTTCCTATAACGATAACCGTTACACCATGGGCACCTCCAAAATTTAGAAGATACTTTATTCATTAAATATAACACTTCATTCATTTATAAAATTCATCTGATGAGTGGATATCTTTTTTCAATTTTTTTAAGAAGAGTTTTGCAAAAAACAAAACTGAATTTTGGAATCTACGAATGTTAGAATATGAGAAAAAAATGGAAATAATTCTTTCAGATCTAAATATAGAATTACAAAAAAAAAAAATTCAGCATATGAATTTTTTTATATATGATTATATACCAATATACGTTTCATTTTCTTTATTTTGTTAAGCCATTTTTAAGGCAATAAATAGTAGATGTTAAATGCTACTTCTAGAGAATATTTTCAAATAAGAGTTTTAAAAAATTTTTCCATTTCCATTTTTATTTGAAAATATTTTTCAGATGAAGCATTTAACATCTTATATATAAAAATACCTCTGAATATTTTGTTTTTTTATATTTTCATATTTACAAATGTATCTATAAACATCGTAGTTTAATTTTGACCATTCAGGATTTTCAGACTATTGTCTTCATCTTTATTGTGATATTCACGTTTCAGCTAATGTGTCCTCCAGCCTTCTTCCAATGTTTCTTGTCAAACTCAGGAGCCTACACAGGACTTTGAACCATGTCTTTTCAGAACACCTGAAGAAGGCTGGAGAATATACTAACCAAAATGTTATGAATATAATCATAAAGATAAATACAACAGTCCGAAAACCCTGAATGATAAAAATCATCAAGCTTTGTCTCAGAAATTCAGACAACTAATATCATAGTGTAAGTATATACATTCTAGTTCATAACAAAACAAATTCCCAGCATGGTTGGTTGGTTGGTAGGTTTTATGTCATGTCAACTCTTGTTGGGTTATTTTATACCAAAGCAAATTTAATAACTATGGTCTCCAGTTATAAAAGGTACAAAAAAGTAACTTCAATTATCATAAACAGATAAATACTTCTTCATCCCAAACAGAACTATATAACCCATTGATGGGACCCCAACAGATTGATTAATTTCAATGCCATTTCAACCTGTTTATGCAGAGATGCAAAAAAATCATGTCCATTTTAAGTTCATATTTTATATTTTTTATCTAATTACTTCCTCAGAGTTTTTTTTGCACATGGTTTTATCAAATATGTATCTTTTTTAAACAAATCTATATGACCCCGAGATAAAACCCTAAAAAGTACTACCACTTTAGTTTAGAGAGGAGCTGTGAGTAATGGCAATGAAGGGGAGATTCTACATTCTCTAAAGCTTAAGAATTGCAGCCTCACCACTGGATACACAACACCCCATTTTAGTACGAATCTAACCTCTCTGCATGGGGATGCTGGCAGTCAGTGTATTCTCGGACTTGTAAACAGGACCTGACGTTTATTGTTATTATGACAAGGTGACAAAGACACCAACTGCTGGATCTTAGTTTTATGACAGAAAACCCACTTATTACTTTGAAAAGCCTTATAATTTAAAAGACTGTTGTTCTCATACAGTATTGACATAATATGAGATTTCCGAGAACATATGTAAATGTTACTAGATTGTGACAGAGATTGTAAAAATGCAGATCACTCTCAAGGTAGTTTATCAGCAGGTAATCAACGGAGATATTTTATAGATGTAGTGGCCAAGAAAAGTAAGAATAAAGTCCATCATATGACTAACTGACAAAGACAGATTCATAATGTCCATTGTTCTTGTTATATGGTAACGGCACTGTTAATGGTTATTCATTAATGATAACATGAATATCTCAATAAAGTAATTGCCGATTCCTTTCACTCCATCAGAAAATAACAGTTTTAGATTTCTAGCTGCAACAATCGACCTCAGAAAAAGGAATTGTGGTTATTTAGCTCTGTCAGTGGAGCTTAAAATATACCAACTGCATCCTCTGCAGGTAGGGTAAGAACACCCCCACACCATCCAGGTGTCCTGCATCTGATGGTGAGGCTCTAGTTCTTGAGCTCTGGGGTGTGCAGAGTCACATTTTCATTACCATTACACCCAGGCTAACAGCCCCTCCTTCTATGTGCGACTGTTAGAGTGAATGAAAGTCTTGATTTATTTGTTTAATAAATCCTATATGAGATTTTATGTTTTTTAAAGATTCTCTCCTATTCTCTGGATTTAAATTTTCAGGAAATTTAGAGAAAGGTGGTGGGGGGCAAGTGGTTCCCTGTCTGAGAACCAGCTCTGTATCAAAGCTCCCATCAAAGAAGCAAGAAGTAGGGCTCTGAATATGTCTGTTTCCATGTGGTGTCAATCATAGTAGTCCTCTGTCTCTATCTCTGTCTCTGTCTCTGTCTCTCTCTCATGCATGCAACTATTACATTTTAAATAAAGGAGACTATAGTTTTATAAACAATTATTATGGCCTCTTCAATGGCTATGCAATATTTGTGTTTGATAGCAATACTTGAAACCATTTAACTGTGTACAAACAAATGAGTTTAAATATTAATGTTACCAACAAACTATTCACTTACAAATCATATATATCTATAAACAGGATGTGGCATTAAATAACCCACAAGTAACACTATAGTAAGGTTGTTGAAAAGATTTTACATTTTCAACCAGTAGCCCAGGATAGCATTAAACACAAGCCTCCTTATTTTGGCAAACAAGTCCAAAATACTTCTTATTTAGTTGTGAACAATGCCAAGAAACTTGTTATTTTGTAATGAACAATGTTAAAAGACTTCTTATTTTGTTGCAAACAATACCAAAAGACTTCTTATTTATAGTGAACAATGCTAAAAGACTTCTTATTTTGTTGCAAACAATGCCAAAAGACTTCTTACTTATAGTGAACAATGCTAAAAGACTTTTTAATTTTTTGTAAACAATACCAAAAGACTTCTTACTTAGTAGTGAACAGTGCTAAAAGACTTTTTAATTTCTTGTAAACAATACCAAATGACTCCTTACTTATAGTGAACAATGCTGAAAGACTTTTTAATTTGTTGTAAACAATACCAAAAGACTTGTTACTTTGTAGTGAACAATGCTAAAAGATTTCTTATTTTGTTGCAAACAATACCAAATGACTCCTTACTTATAGTGAACAATGCTAAAAGATTTGTTATTTTGTAGTGAACAATGCTAAAAGACTTTTTAATTTGTTGCAAACAATACCAAAAGACTTGTTACTTTGTAGTGAACAATGCTAAAAGATTTCTTATTTTGTTACAAACAATACCAAATGACTCCTTACTTATAGTGAACAATGCTAAAAGGTTTCTTATTTTGTAATGAACAATGCTAAAAAAACTTCTTAATTTGTTGTAAACAATACCAAAAGACTTCTTACTTTGCAGTGAACAGTGCTAAAAGATTTATTTCTCATGTCCTCTAATTGGGAAAGGCAGATGGAGCTCGTTATCCTTCTTCATATCAAATTCTTGTTTCTCAATAACAATTTTCATTTCATCACTCTCACTGAGGTCTGTTCTCTGCAATCCAACAAATGTCACTCTCATTCAGTGATGAAATATAAACATGAACTTTTATCATCATGATTTTCGAGATGAAGGTTTTAAGAGGAATTTCATGCCACAGTAGTGGCAGCTGAAGATCAGGCTACTGCAAAGAGCTCTACTTTCCCAGTATTGTCTCTTCTTTTTGATTTTCAGTTTTTTGGGGTTTTTTCCTGAAAAGGAGACTACTAAAAAGACATATGTTGCCATGTCTTGCTCTCTGCATTTTCTGTTTTCCACTGGAAATGGTTTATTCCACAATGAGATAAGGCTTCTTTTTAAAGAGTCACTGCATTTCTTCTATGACTACCCTGTTCTCTCAGCCAAAGACCATTTGGCTGAACAGAAGGATTTTTGGTTGACAATAATTTGCCATCTTCGATATATGACCTGCTCCATGGAGAAAATGCATTTGCAGCGATACTTTAATGCACCAGCTGTTTTGACAAATGAGTGCGGATAACAGAAAGAAAAAAATCACTGTGACTGCTAAAGAAAATTCTCTGTCAATTTGTTTGGTTTGGTTTGGTTTCTTTGCTTTAATGGCATATCAACCTTTGTAGGTTATTTAATGCTAAAGCCATTCTCCTAGAAGAACAGCAGTGATACTATTTAACCCATAGCTGGGAGGATTCGGGGTTTCATACCTTTCCCAAGGTTATTTGTCCGAAAGTGAATGTAATAGCGCAACTGGATTTCAAACTCACATACTACGATTCCGAAGTCCAACGCTTTAACCATTACACCATGAGGACACCTCTATTAATTTGTTTTTTTTAATAATCAGTATTATTGATAGAATAAGATATAAACATGCATTTATGAATGTTACTCATTGTCATCAACTCGGATAAATAATGGATCATTCTGTTTTATTTGAGGAAAGTAAATATTGAATGATTAAGTAAGAGGTTAAATTGAGTTGTTTAGTTTTGGTAAAGTAACCAGTCTGAAAATGAAATAACACAAAAACAGGGAGTATGGAGTGTAGAGAAGAGGAAAATCTCGTATTTTGGTTTGGCGCGCAATTTAATTCAACACTTAATTTCACCCAATCAGGATGACTTATCCTATTCAGCCCGGACCTTCATTTCCGGCTAGCAAAACAGGTAAGCGGCCAAACCCACTCTCTTCGGCGTGAGACGGTGACCAGAACAGACGTTCCTCTGGCCGTCCGTACTTAGCGATGCTTTTTAGCTAGACAAGCCACCCAGTGTGGACATCTCACTGTGGCTTTAACACTAGCAGCAGCAACATGGACACTCAATGAGGGAACCATCTAATTTATGGATTTCTTACAAGGAATCCCAGTTGAATATGAATTGGATGCATTCAGGATGCCTTCCACAGGCACCACTTCATATCACCCCAAAAATTGGCTATGTTGATCCGTGCGAACTCCGCTCTCGACAAC
Organism: Sepioteuthis lessoniana; assembly: GCA_963585895.1. NCBI lineage: Eukaryota > Metazoa > Mollusca > Cephalopoda > Myopsida > Loliginidae > Sepioteuthis > Sepioteuthis lessoniana. The sequence goes on along the minus strand of CAUZXS010003031.1, from coordinate 26,237 downwards.
ATGGAGATATCGCAGACTCTCCTCCAAATACCAGATACAAAACTACACGGTGACCTTAAACACATCCCTCACACACCCAGCAACACACGCTGCCATCACATCTCACTACGCCATTTCGTCTATAACACTAACAAGCCTAAACTCCACGAGTCTTGCAGCACCAAAAGCAACCCATATTCAAAGCTGCAAATAAAAAACTTTCCTTGTTATGTTGTTAAAGAAAAGTTTTGTAATTCATTTGTGTTGCCTTAAAAAAATATAGTGTTAGAGAAATTAACAGTTTCTTGAAACGCTATAGGAGCTATCAATTGTGGCCAATAAAAATCTAAACAATTGTTCAAGCAATTTTTTATTCAGTACAATAAAATAAAATTAATTGATTGATTTTAATAGCATGTCAAGTCATCTCGGGTTATTTTATGCCAAAATTTCAGGCAATCACTTTAATTTTATGTTCATATTTATATTTTTTTGTGTAGTCATTTCTTAGAGTTTGCTTTGCTTTGCTTTTATGGCATACCAACCCTTATTGGTTATTTAATGCCAAATCCTGTTTTTACATATATATTAAATATATGATTTGTAGACACATTTTCTTGATACACACAATTAAATGTAAAAACAATTCTATTGCTGACAATTCAATTTAGCATAAGTTAATAAAGTTGAATGGTTCCAAGTATTGCCATGAATCACTAACAATTCAATTAAACATCAGTCATTTATTTACACACAGTTAAATGATCAAATGGTTCTATTTCAAACAATTCAATTTAGCCTAAATTATTTGTTTGCACTTAATTTAAATGTCAAACAGTTCTATCAAAGGCTACCACTGTGGGTCAGAGTGGACCTGAGGGTGATGGTAATGATGGGGTACTCCACATTCCCCAAAGCTCCAGCATTACTTGAGCCTCACCATCAGATTGTTTAGTGTCATATCCCAGACACATGTTTGGGCAGGAGTTACCCCATTGCAGAAATGCAGTTGGTGTGTATTCTACAGCCCCAGCTGACTTGGCTGGTTTCTTAGAGGTTTGTTTTTACACACAGTTATACGGTATCAAGTATTCTTATCTCCCTGATCTATTTGAGTCTTAGATCTGACTCTAACAAATACAACCAATCTGTGGCAGAGTCGATTTGGTAGTAATGGCAATTAAGGAATACTCCATACTTCGGAGATCTTCAGAAATGATGCCTCACCATCAGATGCACTTTGGTGTCATACCCAGAACACCCCATTTAAAAGACATCTTACCCCCTTTCCAGGGAAAGGAGGAGCAACCTCCCCTACACCTCGGTGTAGTAGCTATTGAAAAGGTAGCCTAGTAAAAGGAGCAAGACATAGTGAAGTAAGGACGAACTCATAAGTGATATTGTCCTATGGATTCCTACACATTTCCTGACAAAAAAAACTTACATTCATCAGCTCTGTGCAGACATTGAATACCATCCAGAAGACTTGTCAAGAGTGATGGTCGGTAGGGATAGATGCTGAGAGAAACTCAAGAGAATCACTGCTGTTAGCACACTTTGATGACAAAGATTTTATTTCATAGTTGAGATATACATATATATATATATATATATATATATATATATATATATATATATATATATATATATATATATAAATGTTCCTACTTATATAACAGCTCTATTATTGATATTGAACACTATCTAATAACACCACATAATTTGGTCCGTCATTAACTCACCTAGTGAGCTAGAGATAACCATAAAGCATTACACTAAATATATATTATATAATTGTGTATGTGAGGCTGGGTTTCATGGTTTATGCCTTCAGCAGACAGATGGATGCATAAGCATGAAACCCAGTATCAGAGATACCACTACGTAATATATACATACAGGGTGGAACACTAAAATTGTCGTCCGAAAGAAAACAACACTACAGCTTTATTCTAAAATTTTTATTGAAAAAATCAATTCAGGTAACTTGATTATGTAGTAGAGCTGACATCTATTCAATGTAGCTGCCTTCAGCCTTAATCACCGCCTTGATACGGATCCGGAACTGGGAGTATGCCTTTTCCACAAACAAGGTGGGAGTTCAGCGAATACTTGGCGGATAGTGGCAATCAGGCTGGCTTTGGTGTTGTGGGAGGTCATGTTGGTGATGTTCTCGATGTATGACCAAACAAAGTAGTCCAGTGGGTTCAGGTTGGGGGAGGAGGGGGGCAAGTGAGAGAAGGGTACAAAGTCTTGGCACTCTTTCTGAAGCCAAGCCTGGGTCTCTTTGGACTTGTGGGCTAACGCCGAGTCCTACTGCCACACCCAGGGTCTGCCACCGGCCACCTGATTGCATCAGGGGATCACCACACTCTTCAGCTCATCCAGGTAGACTTTGGTGTTGACTTTCAAGCTGACTTCAAATATGTGAGGTGGCATGATGTTGCCGTCACTTGAAACCACTCCAAAGACCGTAACTGTAGCCGGAAACTTTGTGTTCATAACCCTGGGCACGTCCCTGTTATTCGTGGCAATCCAGCAATGGTTCTGGCTGTCATAACTTGGTAGAGAGCATGAGTTGTACAGCGACACATCTCCAATCTCGCACGTTGAACATTGTGTCACTTTCAGACATGATAGAAGGTTCCTATCGGTCTTGGGATTTGTACACAACTGGCCAACTCATAGATCGTCTGTGACAAAAAAAGAAAACCGGTTTTCATTAAACAGAAATGGAATCATGTCGTCTTTTCTAGGGCAACAATTTTATCATCCCATCCTGTATTTGTATATATATACATATATATATATATATATAAATGTTCCTATTTATATAACAGCTCTATCATTGATATTGAACACTATTTAATAATACCGCATAATTTGGTCCGTCATTAACTCACTTAGTGAGCTAAGTAATAACCATAAAGCATTACACTATGTATCTATATATATATAATTGTGTATGTAAGGCTGGGTTTCATGCTTTATGCATTCAGCAGACAGATGGATGCATAAAGCATGAAACCCAGGATCAGAGATACCACTATGTAATATATATATATATATATATATATATATATATATATATATATATATATATAGTATTCTTAGTCCAGTTAAACCGGAGTTGGGAGTAATTCCATCAGGACAAGAAATTATTCATGAATGAATATTTAAATTTTCCTGGTAAAGAGCTCAATGTACCAATAATACAGAGCAATCAATTCTTTAAGGAAAAACAACAAAACCAATCACAAAGGATTATAAATTTATTTCCATCCTGTTACGCATTTTTGAAATTTCCAAAAACACGAAAAAAAAATTAACAGGACTTCTTCAGATCTTTTTGATAAAAAAACTAGAATAGACACATAAGAGTGGGAGGGGATAGAAGAGTGGGAAGTGATAGAAGAGGGGGGAAGAGTTACCTCTTCATTAAGCCCACTTCCGTTTTAAATTTAAATTTTGGTTAGCAATGTAGTAAATTTATTTAAAAAAATTTTTTTAAATTAATAATTTTTTAAATTTACATTTGGACCTAAATTACAGATATTTTTATTAGATTTAAACTTTAATTAATAATCTCATGTAAAGATGCAGTAATAGATATATTAAAACAAAAACAAATATTTAATTTACTTAGTATATTTTAAAAATTTCAAAACTATTTAGAAAGCATTAATCAGTTACACTTTTTATGCGTAGTACATATGTATTATATGCTTTTCACACTTTTCTATCTAACAATTTATTTTATTTATTCTCAAAATTAACTCTAATTCTCAAAAATAACTCTATGTTTTTTTTTTAAAAAAAACCTTTTTTTGTTTAATTATTTATAGTTTAAATTTGGACCTATGTCTACATCTAGCTATTAGTTCATTTCTCTCATTTAAAAATTTTTTGGGCTCAGGAAAAAGCAAAATGTGGATTTTTTCTTCAAGACACAGATTTTAAATTTTTTTTCGTGTTTTTGGAAATTTCAAAAATGCGTAACAGGATGGAAATAAATTTATAATCCTTTGTGATTGGTTTTGTTGTTTTTTTCTTAAAGAAAGTATATATATATATATATATATATATATATATATATATATATATATATATATATATAACAGCTCTATCATTGATATTGAACACTATTTAATAAAACCGCATAACTTGGTCTGTCATTAACTCACCTAGTGAGCTAGAGATAGCCATAAAGCATAACACTATATATATATATATATATATATATATATATAACCTGAATGAATTAACTACCTCTGACCCATAATGGTTCTTAAAACTGCACATATATTTCATCTACTAAATCTACTAAATAAAAGGTTTGGTTTAGTTAGTTAGAACTGTTTGACATTTAAACTGAGTGCAAACAAATGACATGCTAAATTGAATTGTTAGAAATAGAACTGTTGGACATTTAACTGTGTGAATAAATGATTAATGTTTAATTAGATTGTTAGTGATAGATTTAACGTTGCTGACTTATGCTAAATTGAATTGTTACAAATAGAACCATTTGATCATTTAACTGTGTGCATTTACAAAATGTGCTTACCAATCATATATCTAGTATGCATGTAAAAACAGGATTTGGCATAAGATAATTAGCATTGGTTGATATACCATTAAACCCATAGTATAATGGTTATCGCCGTAGGAAATGGACACAATGACACGAGTTCAAAACCTAGACGAGACTGATTGCATTTCACATAGCACTAATACCCTTGGGAAAGGTATGAATCCAATCATTCTCCCTCCAGCTATGGCTAAATAGTAGGGCAGAATGGGTTCTTTAGCATTGGTGAGGCAACTAGTCAAGGAGAAGGAAAACTCTGAATTCAAACCTGTTAAACTCCACTTAAAAATTGACCTTGTATCATATCCTGCCTGAGCGGAGGGGTTGGTAAATATGGATATAACATAAAACCAAACTAAACCAAACCAAACCAAACCAAAACCATAACCAAACCAAAACCATAACCAAACCTAGTTGTAGTAATATGAGGGTTCATTCCTTTTCTAAAATTATTAGTCTGAAAAGAAACGTAATTGTGTGACTGAGTTTTAAATGCACTGAATATGTTATTGCAGCCCAGTTTGTTAGCCACTAAACCTCAGGGACAACCCACCCCAATTATAAGTGGATAGATATAGTATTATTTTATGTGGGTATAAAAAAATTAAATGTCATAATAGATAGAAATTTTTGTTGACTTCAGTGATACCTGCACTTACTCAACTTGCACCTGATAACACTGAGGGCATATCCAGGTCATCATATTGTACACTTGCTCCTAGATGTTCCTGATAACATTTGTGCTTATTACTTCATTAAAGTTTAAAAACCTTATAAAAGGAACAAATTACAACAGTTCTATAAATAGTTGTTTGGAGTTGACTGATTAAATCTTGAGAGTCCTTCATTTTTTTTTTATTTAAAGCAAAACACAGCATGATATTTTAAACTTAAATCAGTCCTATGTTTCCAAAACTGGGTATGTTCATAAAAACGAGTGTCTGAAACATCAAAACGTGAATGCTCTATCAAATAAAACACACCGGAGACCCCGTAGCGTAATGGCTAAAGTGCTGGACTGTGGCCTTGAAACAAACTCAGACTCAAATAACACAACTTTGATACAATACTTCATTTGCTGCATTCTTCTTTTCTGGAATTAGTAATTGGCTTGTTCAGTTCAAACTGAAATGATTGAAGGATAAATAACAAACCCCTGCTATGTTTGCCTGTCTGTATAATCTAGCCTGAAGCAGATAAGTACAATCTTGTGTCATATTTTTGAGGAGTGTTTGCTTTTTGCTGTCGATCACTTTAAGAATTGAATTCTAGGTAAATAACTCATTAGATGAGGAATATTTATTCCAAAATGAAAAGTTGTTTTGCATAAAACTTGAATTTTGTTTTGAGGAAAAATGAATTAAAGAAGTAAAGTTTTTTTCCTTATTGACTAACTTGTAGGTCGTCTTTTTTTATTTTCATTGTGGATTAGAATCAGTTCAAAGAGTTAAGATAATGTGAGAGAGAAACCAGTGGACTGAAAAAGAGAGGAGGAAGAGAAAGTGATAAAAACAGTGTGTGCGTGAGAGAGAGAGAGAGAGAGAGAGACTTACTGGAGGAAGTGGAGACAGCAGAGGGTAGAAGGTAAAAAGCATATTAACAGAGTAATGGAGAGATATATGTGTATATACAGAGAGAGAGAGTGAAAGAGAGACAAGCAGAATAGAAGGTATGAGGCATAGAAACAGCATAAGGGATATATATATATATATATATATATATATATATATATATATATACAGTGATACAACTGATAGACTATCAATAGCTGTCCATACCTTTGCTAGTTGTGTGTCAATGTCTGTCTCGGTTGATGAGACACTGCTCCACCTGATCGATAAAATGAAGTGCAGTTTCTTCCAAGCAGCAGTAATATCAATACTGCTATATAGATGCACCATGTGGATGCTAATAAAACGTATGGAGAACACACTGACTGCATCTCTGCAGAGGGGTAAAACCTGCCAATGAATGTCCTGGAAAATGACACTAAGCCTAGAAGGTTTGGGGAATGTAGAATACCCCTTCATTGCCATTACTTCCAAGTCCACTCTGACCTGAAGTGGTAACACCTGATAGGGTCCTATCTATATGACAAATTGAAAAAACTGTGTGCATATAATTGACATGTTAATGTGTGACTGTTATATAGCAATACTTGAAACCATTCAACTATGTGCAAAAAAGAGCTTAAGATCATTCAAGAATGTTATCTACTAAATGGTTTGGTTTGGTTGGGTTTTATGGCATATTAACCATTGTAGATTCTTTAATGCCAAATACATTTTTATACATATAAATACATTTTTATACATATAAACATTTGTATTTAAAACAATTCAGTTCAGTATAAGTATGCAGTTCAAATGTCAAAATAGATCTATTTCAAACAAATCAGTTTAGCATAAGTACACAGTTTAGTTTTATTTGACCCTTAGATAGGACCCTCTCAGATGCTACCACTCCAGGTCTGAGCTGACCTGGGAGTAAAGGCAATAAAGATATACACCACATTCCCCAAAGCTCCATTATTACTGGAACCTCACCAGCAGATTGTATAGTATCATATTGAGGACACTCATTGGGGGAGTCTTACTCCTCTGCAGAGATGTAGTTGGTGTATCCTGCATCTTCAGCCGACTTGGCCATATCTACAAAATGTGTTTACAAATCATATATATATTCAATATATATGTATAAACTGGATGCAGCATTAGATAACCTCTAATGGTTGATATGCCATAAAACCCAATCCAATCAAACCAAACCAAAAAAAAAAAAATGAGCTCAGGCTTGTTTAAAGATATCTACAAAAATGTGTTTACAAATCATATATTCAATATATATAAATGTATAAAAAGGACTTAGCATGAAAACCTACAATGCTATAAAATCAAACCAAACCAAAAACGCTTGAAGGTTGTTGAGAGTAGTATCATTCCAAAGTGTAATGCTATCAAACAAAGAGTGGATTTTTTTGTCTACCTATTTGGTCGGATTAGTGCTGAAGTGTTCAAACTCCCTTATTCAAAACAATTTGGTTTCATTTTACTTAGAAATAGATAGATGGATTCAACAGACTGAGATAGAAAGAAAAGGCTAAAACCAATGAATACGGATAGCTGTTTTATGGAACATTTATAATCGGTAGATATGGACTAAATAGTATAAATAATTATGCACACACACACACACACACACACACACACACACACACTGATAGATAGATAGATAGATAGATAGATTTTGTTTTATAAATCAATTTTGGAATGCTAATTAAATCACACAAATTTCTGACAGAATACTCCCAACAGAAATAGAATGTTTTAAAACTTTCATCTTTTTCATTTTATTTAATAACTCACATATCCTGATGTAGGTCTAAAAACTGAAATGTTTAATATTGGCAAATATTTGTATTAATAAAATCAACCTTGTGTTTTTCTCGTCTCTATACATTTTCCTACTTTACAGTTTTTTCCTATATATATATATATATATATATATATATATATATATATATATATACTGAAATGATTTCTATCTCATAGTTCCCCTGACTACTGTTACTGGCATTTTCATACATTTTTTAAAATAAAGATAAACAAAAAAAAACAATCATCAGACAGGAAGTTATGAGAGTAAATAAATTGCCATTCATGGTATTTAAAAGGACTATGAGGTGAAAATAATTTTATTTTTGTAGTGCTCTACTTGCTGTCATTTGAGCATTTTTTTATCCAACACTTTTATTGAAGCAATTCTTTTTCCCCCATTTCACTTTTTCTTCTTTTTATGCATGTATACATACATACATACATACACACATACATACATATAGATAGATAGATAGATGTATCTACCAAACTCTCCTTACGAGTAGTATGTGACTCTATGTCAGTTTTTTAAGCAGGGTTTATCAGGTCTGAATTTTCCTTCTCCTAGACCAGTTGCCATACCAAGGTTAATGTGCTCAGTCTGCTCTACTATTTATCCATAACTTGATATGGATACATATCAACGATCTATACAGGAAATGAAAACAGTCATGTCCAGGATTTGAACTCCAGTCATCATTCTCATTTCCAATGATGATAACCATTACACCAAAAATGCCTCTCTCTCTCTCTCTCTCTCTCTCTATATATATATATATATATATATGTGTGTGTATATTTAGGCAGCATTTCTTTGTTAATGCAAATTTCATTAAACATAATAGACATTTTATGCCTACATATTTTCTTTTGGATCCGTTCGAATTCCTCTATTACTTTTATCGTATTCAGGGATAATTGATTTATGTATTGTCCATAGTTGTATGTATCCCTAGTACTTTCTGCCCGACTATATATGTTTGTTTAACCTCAACTACCCTGTCGAGGAGACTGACAATGCACCTTTCTGACACAAGTTCAATAGCTCAGCATTTAAAAAAACATTCATGCCCAACAACACAACTACGAAAAATTCTCACCGACAACACAACAATACTCGACCATCAAAATAATAAACAAAAACTTCAGATTCTCGAAGCACTATATATTAGACTCCTGCAACCAGCACTTAATAGAATTAATTTTCAAACCAGTGCTAATGTACTTAAATGTATTTAGCTACTGGCACTATTTACAGAATTACATTTAAAAGCAAACGCCATATTCTTCAATGGCAAAGACGTCCTTACACAGTAGTAATTTGCTAAAACAAAAGTTACATCTCTTTTGTAACAGATTCTCCCCTGATGATGGCCCAAAGTCGGGCAGAAAGTACTAGTGATACATACAACTATGGACAATACATAAATCAATTCCCCCCCGAATACGATAAAAGTAATACGGGAATTCGAACGGATACAGAAGAAAATATGTAGGCATAAAATGTCTATTATGTTTAATGAAATTTGCATATATATATATATATATATATATATATATATATATCTGGTATTTGTCTTTTTGGTTACAATGATGACTATTTCTAAACTATTTTATTTTACAATTTTATTTTACTGCTGCTATCTGTTCATAGGGTTTTCAATGATTTTTAAATTCAGGAATGCTCTTAAAACCATTTCGGTTTTAAAAACCGGCATCAGGGCTTAGAAAAGATGATATCAAATGTCATGAGATCAATGATGGATATTTAAACATCCATCGTCGATCTAATGACTCTCAAATCCATTATTAATCTAACGACACCCAATATCATCTTTTTTAAGTCCCGATGATGGTTTACTGAAACTGAAACATTAAAACATCAACTTTATTTCACATTAAATTCTTCACTTTGGATAACGTTTTTTTCAATTTTTCTTCATATTTCTATATATATATAAAATAAGTTAAATAATAAAATATCATTTGGGCTAACCCTCTTTAGTCAGAATTATCCTGAAGATCTGTTAGGTGAAACCTGAGTCAATTTTTCTTCATGTTGTTTACTTATATGTATATATATATATGTATATATACCGGACATTGGCCTAGGGGTTAGAGTGTTCGCCAATGGCCCAGGAGACCTGGGTTCAATCCCAGGTTGAGTCATACCAAAGACTCAAAAAATGGTACTTGATGCCTCCTTGCTTAACACTCAGCATTATAAGGTACGGATCAAGGGTAAAGTAGAGTAATCCAGGGAAGGAGTAGCGCCCTCCCCTACACATTGGTGTAGTAGCTATCGAAAAGGGAGCCTTTGGGTTACCCTTGACTATGGTCGCCAACTTTACTTATATATGTATATATATATATTTCAACTATAAAATGAAAAAGAGATTCTGAGTTTTACATGCCTAATCTTCTGGAAATGTGTGGATACAAGCTCACCTTGTATGGTGACTAGTCTAGGAAAAAGAACAAAATCCTAAATTTAACCCAGTTCTACTCTGTTTGAAAAATCTGACCTTGTGTCACATAATGCCTGTAGATGGGTAAATATATACCTCAATAAGGCAAAAGTTTTTTTCCATTTCTCTGTGTCATTGCCCTTGGGAAAGGCATGAATCCATCTGTTTTCCCCATCTCTATCTATGGGTAAATAATAAGGCAAGCTGGATTCTTTAGCTTTCATTTGGCAACCATTCTAGAAGAAGGAAAACTGAAGTCAAACCAACTTTACTCCAATTTAAAATGTGATGTTGGGTTGTATCCAGTCTGTGGTAGGGAGCTTGGGCAAATACATACTTCAATAAGGCAAAAGAAATATATCACAATAACTTATTTGTGATATAACTTTGTTCTTGTAAAATCTTCCATAATTTGGTACACTAATACTTTCATAAAGAATCCAACTTAGAGATTTAACAGCAAACATAAAAGACAAATTATCAACTATTAAACGCTTTAACAAGCAAAAAACTATGTTAGATATTTATTTCTTATTATTGGTACAAATACTTTTTACAGTAGGTTATCAGGTTTTACCAGGTTCCCACTGTCAAGAATCAGGTAACGGACAATTCTCCATGCAGTATGAAAGAAAGCCATAAACTCTCTGCAACATGTTCTTTGGAATATTAAATGAAGCATAAAAGCTTTGGCAGATATTCAAAGTAAGGCGCTTATCATAGACTTAAGGAGAGGAAGGCAATGCTGCAATTTGTCACAGATTCTTTCTTCAATTGAATTAGCATACAGTTTAAAATTGCATACCACTATATTTTAGTTTCTATTCATTGAAGGTACTCTCACAATATCAAGTTTGTTTTCACTTGGTGCCTCCCTACTTTCAGCCTTGTGTCAGATATTAGCTACATTGTTCTATGATAGTTTTGGTTTGGTTTGGTTTGGTTTAGTTTAATGGCATATTAACCATCGTAGGTCATTTAATGGCAAATCCTTTTTATGCATACATATGAAATATATGATTTCTAAACACATTTCGTTGATAACATTTTTAAACTAGCCTGAGCTCATTTTTTTTTGACACTGTTGAATGGTTTCACTTATTTGTATCTAACACAAATAATTCGATTTACTGTTAATCATTTGTTTGCACAGAGATACATATTTTAAAGTATTGCTATTGTTATGGGACATAGTTCTCATCTCAGAGCATGGCAACAAATTTCTTGTTTGAGGTCAACCAGTGGGATGACCTTCATTGAAAACTGGTCACAGGGACTGGACAAAACTCTGGACTCATCCCTGGAGAATCTATAACTGACATTGTAGTCTGAACATGAAGGCCAATGATCTGATGAAAGCACCATGTGCTGAGAACTCAAGAGTTCACACAGTAAAAAGGTGAACGGAAAAATTCAGTTGATGTCCATCCATCCGTCGAATAACACACATGAAAATGCCCTGGGTGGAAAAAAAATGATATGATCAACTCATTCTCTGTGGATACCCAGCTTAGTTTTCTAATGAAGAAACCAGGAGAAGAAAAAGGAAGAGGAAAAGAAACCCAAAAATATATCCTAAATAAACCAAGTCCTTTACTGTTAGCACTGAATAAACAACTCTCGGAAAGATGAAATTGAAAAGATTCTCCATTAGAAGTGAAAAAAAAAAGAGGAGAGAAAAGAAAGACATTTATGAAATCTCCAACGAGATAAGTTAAGACTAGAACTAACCCTTTTGCTCTGATGATATTATTACTATATTGTCACATACATATAAGACACACCATTACAAGAATATAAATTGTCTAAATTTCTGAGATAAAGCTTGGTGATTTTTATCATTAAGGGTTTTCGGACTATTCTCTTCATCTATATTGTTATTTCCACAATGTTTTGTTCCAGCAGGACACATGGCAGAATGGATATAGGTGTTGGTTCCCTAAGCTTCTAAGGAGACAATCATCTTGAGGTTACAGGTTCAATCCTGACTGCAGGCGATTACCAATACAGGAATACTTAACACTTGTACCCTGTTATGGCTAACAGAATCAGAACAGGCAACCCCCATGGATTCAATAAAGGACATAGTTCGAAGTTCCATGAAGGTTCCCGAGTTTGACAAAAACCTGAAGAAGGCCAGAGGACATATCAGCCAAAATGTTGTGGAAATAACAATAAAGATGAAGACAATAGTCCGAAAACTCTTAATGATAAAAAAGATTATGAATGTTTAAATTTTTTGTGATATTCATGTTTAATCCTCTTTATCCTTCTATTTTCATTTTCATTTGGTGGAATGAAATCTCTTATCAGATAAGTTTGTTAAATCGACTTTGGCTTACATTCTTTGAGGAATTCCTGTCTCATTTTTATTTTTAATGAGTCACAGATGATTCCACAGATTGTTGAAAGAGTATTTATGGGAACTGTATTTATCATCATCATCATGCCGTACCACAGGCACCAATATCCCTGACCCTTTCTCGCCACTTCTCCCTATCGTTCATCGCCTCTGGCAGGTCTTCAGGGCTACATCCCATATCCTCACATAGCTGCTGAATGTATGTTCAAGCTGGTCATCCTGCTTTTGCCTGGTCATATGTAGGGGTCCATAGGAGTACATCACTAATGAGCTCATCCCTGCTTCTCCAGCAGTGTCCTGCATGTCTGGTTTGTCTGACTTGGATAGTTTTCATAATGGGAGGCAGGTGGCTGTATAGTTGGTGCCTTGTGGGGTGTTGCCGCCAGGACTTGTTCTATATTGCTCGCAGCATTCTTGTGTAATTTCTGTCTAGCTTCTTACATATTTGAATAGTATTTATTGTTGCAAGCAGGGTCCCTGTTGTAATGGAATATCTCGCACTCTCTCTCAGTCATTTGGTGTGACTATATATACAGTGAGCATGGCATGATACCTGTCCTTGCCTGTGGTGTAATGGTTATCATCGCGGGAATTGGACACGGCGACACGAGTTCAAATCCTGGACTGATTGCATTTCACATAGCACTAATACATTTGGGAAAGGTATGAATCCAATTATTCTCCCTTCAGCTATGGGTAAATAGTAGGACAGACTAGGTTCTTCAGCCTTGGTGAAGCAACTAGTCTAGGAGAAGGAAAACTCTGAATTAAAACCTGTTAAACTCCGCTTAAAAATTGACCTTGTGTCATATCCTGCCCGAGCGAAGGGGTTGGTAAATATGATCATCGCAGGAATTGGACACGGCAACACGAGTTCAAATCCTGGACTGATTGCATTTCACATAACACTAATACACTTGGGAAAGGTATGAATCCGATTATTCTCCCTCCAGCTATGGGTAAATAGTAGGGCAGACTAGGTTCTTCAGCCTTGGTGAGGCAACTAGTCTCGGAGAAGGAAAACTCTGAATTCAAACCTGTTAAACTCCGCTTAAAAATTGACCTTGTGTCATATCCTACCCGAGCGGAGGGGGGTTGGTAAATATGATGATACCTGTCCTTGCTACGGGGATTTGTAGCATGTCTCACTATTCTTTGTCTGCCTTATTGTATCTCTCTTGCAATAAAACCCTTTTTTTATTCTACGAACATGTCGACTGTTCCTTTCCACTCAAGTACCACCTTATCTAAGTGCATCCCTTTTAAAAATACAACAGTTCAGGATAAGAAGTCGTGAAATAATTGAAAACCTTGTTCAAAGATTAGAAACTTTCTACATTAAGTATCATTCTCCCATTATAACAGCTGTCTGGTCCATAAGATTATGTAGCACTAATGATTCAATTAAACGTCTTTTTTTTACACGCATTAAATGTAAAAACTGTTCTATTTCAAACAATTCAGTTTAGCATAAGTACACAGTTTAAATGTTAAACAGTTCTATTTGACCTGTAGATAGGAACCTATCAGGTGCTGTCACTCTGGGTCTGAGTCAACCCGAGAGCAATTCCAGTGAAAGGGTAGTGTGCATTCTCCAAAGGTCTAGCATTACAGTAGCCTCACCATTAGATTGTTTCATGTCATATCCAGGACACTCTTAAGTGGAGTTTTACCCATCTGCAGAGATGCAGTCAGTGTATTCTACAACCCCAGCCGACTGGGCTAGATTTTGATGGGAATTCTATGAGACAGTGATTGCAGCGGAAAGTCTGTCTACTGGTGTAACATACCCATAATATACGGATATGTGGAATAGACATAGGGAATCTAAAAACACAAAACTTTACGAAATTGGTTCAGGTACGAAACTTTATTACCTTCGAGTTAAAGGTTTTTTTTGACATGAGGAGAGAGAGACACAATTTTTCTATGCTGACTGCTTTTACATCATCAGCTCTCAACCCAACCAACGCGCGGCGCCCGTAGCACACAAAGTCGTCTGGCCTCGCCCAGCTCTGAAAGTCAACCTTCTTCTTCTGAGGCGGGAACTCAACTAACTGCTTTTTCCCAAATCTCAGCCCACGCTTCCAGTGTGTGATGTCACCCAAATACCCTGGTCCAATTCCTATCTGGGATTTTTATTTTGACATCTCTGAATAACACATCCTCTCTGCGCGTGAGTGAATACCTGCATTAATGTTGCATCTAACTAACCCATGTGCTAAGCGAAAGGTTCTCAGCCTAACTAAACCGAAAGGCAAGATATATAAAACAAAATCCCTCGACAATTATATTACACTGGAAAAAAAACTACTTTCCCAGTGTTGTCCTTGTTTTCGACACAAGTCAAGTATCTTTGAATTTTGTGAGAAGGTTTATTGATAAGTTGGCTAGTTTGTATTTACCCAACCCCACCATCACATTCAAGATCAATTTTTAAGCAAAATTTAACTTTGTTCCCTAATATTGGCTAATATTATAAAAAATAAGTCAACTGCCAAGCCAACACCATAAATGCTTATATTCAAATAGAATAGTCCTTTCTAATATTGAGGGACATCATCTCTTCTCTACAACACTAATGCCTTGAGCAATATTTTATAAAAAGTTCATAAAAAACGGATAGTATTAGGTATTATTTATTATCAAACTGCAATCTAACCAAACTTACATTGCCTTACATTGTTTTTATGTGTCCTGGATATGACACTAAACTATCTGATGATGAGGTTCCAGCAGTTCTGGAGCTTTGGGGAATCCGGAGTACCCCTTCATTGCCATTGCTCCCAGGTCCACTCTGGCCCGGAGTGGTAGCACCTGATAGGGCCCTATCTATGGGTTAAATAGGACTAATGGCATACTTATGCTAAATTGAATTGTTTGAGTAAACTGAATAGCTTGAAATAGAAATGTTTTTGACAATTAAACCGTACTTACATTTGAACTGCGTGCTTGTGCTTACCTGAATTGTTTGAAATAGAACTGTTTTTTCAACATTAAAACTGTATTTACACTTAACTGAATTGTTACATATAACTGCAACTGTTTTTTGACAGTGAAACTGTATTTATACTAAACTGAATTGTTTAACATAGAACTGTTCTGACATATAACTGTATGTAAACAAAATCTGTACTTTTACAAAACTGAATTAGCTGAAGTAGAATTACTTGACTAAACTGAATAGCTCGAAATAAAAATGTTTTTTTACAATTGAACTGTGCTTGCATTTAAAACCGTGTACTTTTGCTAAACTGAATTGTTTTAAGTTGAACTATTTTTGACACTGAAACTGTACTTACCCTAAACTGAATTGTTATATATAACTGAATAGTTTGAAATGGAAATGTTTTTGACAGTTGGACTGTGTACTCATGCTAAACCAAATTGTTTTAAGTGGAACTGGTTGTTTGCATAAGGGTGTTGTGGTTGTTGGCGATGATAGTCGAGGGCGACCAGAAGGCTCCCTTTTCAATAGCTACTACACTGAGGTGTAGGGGAGGGCGCTACTCCTTTCCCTGGATTGCTCCACTTTACCCTTGATCCTTACAGCTGACTGGGCCATTATGGCAGTTTTACATGATGTAAGGATTAATGATCTAGTTTTCCAATCAAGCTCTTCTTTAGTTGTAAGTTTCATTCTCACTGGTTGTGGCTTGTGCCAAAACTACATTAAGCTAAGTCTTTTCTTAGGGAGCTTTGTATAGTGTAATGGTTAGTGAGTGAGGTTTGCAGACCATTGTTAGTGAGTTGGATTTTCATTTGGTGCTTTATTTAAAGTATCATCTTTTCAATGTTGGGACACTCCAAAGTCTCTGAGTATGACTTTCAGCCTGATAGCCTGGTTATGATGGCGGTGGGGTGCATTTGACAGTGATATTGCTAAGTGGTTAATATTTACAGTAGAGAGAGGGAAAGAGTGAATGTGAGTGGGAGGAAAAGTCAGTGCATTCTGCTCTTTTAAGAAGCATGTGTGAAATTTTCTAAAAAAATGTCCCTTTAGCTAGAGATATTATTCATATTGCACACGGGCAAAAGCAGAAGATAATAGAATAGTTCACAGGTTGGGGGAGGGGAAGGCTCGTCTTATGAAAAGATAGAAAAGCCACGCAAAGGTCAGTATGCTGTTTGTCTCGGTGGAATACCTACTTATTATGTCCCCTTTTTCTGTGACACTGGCTCTTTGCCTTTTTCCTACATCCCCACTCATTTACCATTACTGTCAGGTATAAAGAACACTGTTATAAATGATATTCATTCCATTGATGAAGAGCTGGACATCGACTCTCAGGCTTTCTTATGGATTGTATTCATCATGATTGTATTAGTCAGAGAATAGGAAAATCTCCCGTCGGCTTTTATTTTCCTTATAGAACTTCATATATACAAAGTTTCATTTGATTTTGAATAACAGCAACATGACTAGTTTAAAAAAGGTCATATATATATATACATATATACATGTATATATATATATATATATATATATATGAAAAACCAAGATATTCAGTGATAAAGCATCATTACTTCCCAAACAATGAAATATATATATGTATTTATCCAACCCCTCCTCACAAAGTCAGTTTTTAAGCAGAGTTTAAAAGGTTTGAAATTAGAGTTTTCCTTTTCCTAGACTGGTTGCCATGCCAAGGTTAACAAGTCCAGTCTGCTCTACTGTTTATCCGAAGCTGGATGTATACTTTTACCAAGGATCTTTGCACTATGTGAAATGTAAATGGCCTTATCCAGGATTTGAACTCCAATCATCGTGTTCATTTCCTACGATTATAACCATTACATCACTGGCACCTCTATACACCAAAATGTCTATATCAATTGAAGAGAAAAAAGAAAAAAAATGAAATTAACTCCCCCCACCGAATAGAACAGACCGTCCCTAAAATTCAGTAGTAAGTAAACATTAAATGAAGAAGAAACATTTGAACACACGAGCCAGCAGAGGAAGAAATGTATCAATATTGGTCAGCATGTCTTTAAGCCCTATTAATTTAAAATGCTGAATTTTTACAAAATGTTATGCTGTATTTTGTTTGTAAAATAATGCTTAAACTATGCGTTTTAAATGTAAAGACACGCTTACTCTACTGTAAACCCAAATTGATTTTAAAGACTCTCTCTGTCCTAATGTCAGCGAACATGGCAGAATGTTTTTGAATCTCTTCTATTATATAATTTAAAAATTGTTAAAGAAAGCCCTAACAGTAGTTTAGAAGAAAAAGTAAAAGCCTAAAACGCCAGGGGAAAAAAAAGCCTAGGAAAACGTCCCAATACCGCAAAAAAAAAAAAAAATTCAGTACCAGTGAAAGTCATTCGAAAGTACCTTGATCTTGGATTTTAACTAAGTTGAAACTTATAAAAAAAACAAAAAACTTCAATCATATTTACCCCCGCTTTTTTTTTAATATTTCATTTTATATACGTACACATGGGAAGCAGCATGATGTACGTAAAGGTATTTGAATAAACCCATGGGTGACCAAACTCAATACCTAAACGGGTCCTGGACGTGAGTTTGACGACTTTACGCTCAGGATCGTTAGTTCGATCGGGGAACTACTGCTGCTCCTCTATAAGAGTGGCTTCTATAGAAGAGAATAAAACAGCCATCGAAAGATAACCATGACCCACACTCAAACCACATTCACAAACCGCATCGCTCTTCGCACGGGTAAAAAAGGGGCGCGTCCAGCTGAGGTTGGAGCCCTGGCCTCAGTGTTCGAAAAATCAGCTACAGAGCTCAAACAATCAAAACTACTAAAATGCAAGCAAACACTACAAATAGCCACATTTAACGTAAGAACCTTAAATAGAATAGGACAACTACCAGAGCTAATCGCATCGGCCGAAGAACATAAGATTGACATAATATGCATACAAGAACATAGATACACGGACACCGAAGATATCAAATATCACGAAACTGGCAATGGCTGGTCGCTCGTCACCGTATCCGCATGGAAAAACTCTGTCAACGCTGCAGTAGGAGGGGTAGGATTACTTATAGGACCAAGAGCATTAAAAACGATAAATAGCGTTGAGAAAATACAACCTAGAATGATGGCAGCTACTTTTAACGGCAACCCCAGAGCGACAATCATCTCATGCTACAGCCCCACCAATGTTAGTGAAGAAACTGAACTAGTCACCTTCTACGATGAGTTATCCTCATTAGTGCGTAGCATCCCGAAACACATGTTAGTCATTGGCGGAGACATGAATGCCCAAATCGGGAAAAACGGAAACAACAAATACAGCCTCCACAACACGTCAAATAGGAATGGGCAACATCTAACAGATTTCATGATAGAAAATAGATTAGCATGCCTCAATATAAACTACCAAAAAAGGGAGGGAAAACTATGGACATACACGTACGCAAACAATACTAAAGCTCAGATAGACTACGTCCTTATAAACAAGAAATGGAAAAATAGTGCAATGAATTGCGAGGCATACTCCTCTTTTGAGGGTGTGTCCACCGATCACCGAATAGTCACGGCGAAAATACGGTTAAGCCTACGAAAAAACGCCAAACGAACAGCGACCACCAAACACTATGACTGGGCCCTATTGAACAACAGAGATATAAGAGATAAATACGTATTAGAATTAAGAAACAGATTCGAAACACTACAAGAAAAGACGGAAAAAAGTACACCAAACGATGAATATGAAAATTTCGTCAATGCACACCTCGAGGCAGCAGCGAAATACATTCCAACAAAACTCAAAACTAAATATAGAGTCCCTTGGGAAACATTGCGGTGAGAGAAAAACGTGCACTAGTGAAAACAGCCTCCAAAAACTATCGAAAAAACCCAACAAACACAAATGCCTTAAAACTAAAAACGGCACAATATCAATTAGCAGGCGTATATATAAAGGAACAGACAGAATACATTCAAAATCAGATAGATAAGATTAGAGACTCGGTGGAAGATAGACAATCTAGGATAGCTTGGCAAACAATAAACGAAGTGAGTAGAAGAAAGAACACAGCCAAAGCAAAACTGAAAGCAGCAAACCAACAAGAAAGAATAAAACTGTGGAAACAGCACTTCGAAAACTTACTAGGAAACCCACCGAAAATAACACATGAACCAATCACCAGAATAATTAGCAAACAATTAGACATTAAACTAGGACTGTTCACACAAGAAGAACTCGACTCGGCTCTCAGAAAAATTAAAAATAAGAAAGCTGCAGGGCTGGACGAAATTCCCCCGGAAGTATGGAAGACCAGACAATTCGATGACATACTGCTCCGACACTGCAACGCAGTATACAATCAAAATCCGATAGATAGATGGATGAAAGGATGCATACTCCCCTTCCCTAAAAAGGGGGACCTCGGATTAGCCAAAAACTACCGAGGCATAACACTTACATCCATAGCAGCCAAAATCTACAATGCCCTACTACGAAACCGCATAGAACCCAAAATCGACAACATACTTAGAAAAAAACAAAATGGCTTCCGAAGAAATAGATCCACGACCTCACAAATATTAACCATCTGTAGAATCCTTGAAGGTGTACGGGCAAAAAACCTACAAGCGACATTAATTTTTGTTGACTTTACCAAGGCTTTCGATTCCATTCACAGAGGAAAGATGGAACAAATCCTACTAGCGTACGGCATACCTAAAGAAACCGTAGCGGCAATAACGATTCTCTATAGAAACACTAAAGTAAAAGTACGATCACCAGATGGAGACACAGAATACTTCGACATTGTAGCAGGAGTACTCTTTATCTCTTTGTCTAGACTACGTACTTAGAACATCGATTGACAAAATCAAAGAGAATGGCTTCGAACTGACGAAGAAAAGAAGTAGAAGGTACCCCGCAACAACAATTACCGACGCCGACTACGCCGATGACATAGCGATACTGGCAAATACACCTGACCAAGCCGAAACACTACTGCATAGTTTTGAACGAGCAGCAGCAAACATAGGCCTCTATGTTAAGGCACACAAAACGGAATATATGTGCTATAACCAAACGGGGGACATCTCCACTCTAGAAGGAACCCCTCTTAAACTAGTAGACAAATTCACTTACCTAGGAAGCAGCGTCGAATCAACCGAAAAGGACATCGAAACGAGGTTTAGGAAAGCATGGACAGCTATCAATAGGTTATCGATTATTTCGAAATCAGACCTAACCGATAAAATGAAACGCAGTTTCTTCCAGGCAGCGGTCACATCGATACTGCTATATGGCTGCACTACATGGACGCTAACAAAACGGCTGGAGAAGAAGCTAGACGGCAATTACACAAGAATGCTACGTGCAATCTTAAACAAGTCCTGGCGGCAACACCCCACAAGACACCAACTGTACGGCCACCTACCCCCTATCACGAAAACTATTCAAGTCAGACGAGCCAGACATGCAGGACACTGCTGGTGAAGCAGGGACGATCTCATAAGTGATGTACTCTTATGGACCCCCACACATGGCCGTGCAAAAGCAGGACGACCAGCACGAATATACATTCAGCAGCTATGTGAGGATACGGGATGTTGTCCTGAAGACCTACCTAGGGCGATGAACGATAGGGAGGAGTGGCGAGAGAGGGTCAGGGATATCCGTGCTACCAGCGCGATATGATGATGATGAACTCTACTGTAATTAAATGTTTCGATTGTTATAATAAACCATCATCAGGTCAATGTTGATATATAATGTTGTATCTTCTGTATTACATTCAATCTTGAAATGAAAACATGAGAAAATTCTTAGTGTTCTATTACTGTTCATTACAGAAGATAAAACATTACACATTAATATTGCCCGAATGATGTTTTTTTTTATTAAGACTGAAACATTTAACATTGGCAAATGATTCAACTGTATATAAAATCATCTTCTGAATACCTTGTTTTTTCATATTTGAATATTTACATATTATCAGATTCCTTTCCATTTTCCTTGATATATATAATTGGATATATGTATTTACCCAACCCCTCCACCATGTGCAGGATGTGACGCAAGATCAATTTTCAATAGAGTTTAATGGGTTTGAATTTAGAATTTTTTTTTCTTAACTGGTTGCCATAAAAAACGCCTCGCCTACCCTTCTATTTACCTGTAGCAAGAAGAATATAATCATCATCAGTAATACTTTTTAGTTCAGTTGATATATAAATTGGGTTGTCTGGAAATGTTTGGTTGTTAGGTTGGTTGGTTGGTTGGTTGGGTTTTTATGGCATATCAACCTTTGTAGGTTATTTAATGCCAAATCCATTTTTATGAAAATAATCAGTTCTATTTCAAACACTTTAGTTTAGCATAAATACAGAGTTTAATAGTCAAAAACATTTCTATTTCAACCTATTCAATTTATTCAAACAGTTCTAATTCAGTTTAGTATTAGTACAGATTTTGTTTACACACAGTTTAATGTCAAAACAGTTCTATGTTAAAGAATTCAGTTTAGTGTAAATACAGTTTCAATGTCAAAAAACAGTTCTATTTCAAATAATTCATGATGGCAATGAAGGGGTACTCCACATTCTCCAAAGCTCCAGCATCACTGGAACCTCACCATCAGATTGTTTAGTATCATATCCAGGACATTTGTTGAGGGGGTCTTACCCCTCTGCAGAGGTGCAGTCGGTGTATTCTACAGCCCCAGTTTAGTGGGCAATGGTTTTTCGGGTTTTATGGCATATCAACCTTTATAAGTTATTTCATGCCAAATCCATTTTTATACAAATAATCATTTCTTTTTCAAACAATTTGATTTAGCTCAAGTACACAGTTTAAATTTCAAAGCATTTCTATTTCAAGCAATTCAGTTTAGCATAAGTACATATTATAATTCAGTTTAGCATACAAAAGCAGTTTCATTTCAAACAATTCAGTTAGCATAAGCACACAGTTTAAATGTAAGTACACTGTTTAATTGTCAAAAACATTTTTATTTCAAGCTATTCAGTTTAGTCAAACAGCTCTTGTTAATCGAATTGAGTAATCCCCCGAGAATACTCTCCTGGCAGTGAGGCAGCTTCTAACCAGAAGTTGTGAGACCGCCATAATGGTAAATACAGTAATCTTTAGAGGAGGACGAATAAATATTCTCTCTCCGTATATCTGCTGTTGTTGTGGCTTCGTAATTTATTTTGTGCTCCATTATTTTTAAATTAACAGTTCTAATTCAAACAGTTCAGTTTAATTTTTGTCCATACACAGTTAAATGTCAAAACAGTTCTATTTTGAAAAAGTTAGTTTAGCCTAAGTACACAGTTTAAATATCAAAATAATTCTATTTTAAGTAATTCAGTTTAGTATAAGTATGCAGTTTAGTTGTAATTGACCCATAGATAGGGCCAGAGTAGACCTGGGAGTGATGGCAATGAAGGGGTGCTCCACACTCCCCAAAGCTCCGGCATCACTGTAGCCTCACTGTCAGATAGTTTAGTGTTATATCTAGGACACTTGTTGGTGGTGTGGTTTTACCCCTCTGCAGAGATGTAGTTGGTGTATTCTATAGCCCCAGCTGATGAGCAAGTCTGGAAATTAATGACATTTTATCAAATTGGAAACAAAAACAAATGTAAGTTAAATTTATTGAAATATTTTGGAGGTTAGAAAGTAATGATGTTTTATCAGAGAGGATATAAAAATATGATGGGAGGTAAGTGGCCGTGCAGCTACTGTTTTGTAGAATGCTGCTTCTACGATTTGTTCAAAACAGCATACAGCATCCTTGTGTCGTTCCAATCAAACTTTTTGTCAGAGTCCAGGTAGTGCAGCCAAATAGTAGTACTAATGCTGCTACAACTCAGAAGAGTTCCTATTTCATTTCATTCGAGAGGTCAGGTTTCTTTTCTATGCATTTGTTGTCATTGCTTTCATTAGATGAGATATTGCTACCAAGGTATATAAACTGATCTTTTGATTTCAGAGGCTTGCTATTTCATGAAGAGATTGCACAATTATAACTAAAACATGTGAACTCAGTTTTTATCTGAGTTCATGTTGAGACCAATGTTTCTTGCTGCCTGCACCAGACTATGCAGCTGAGATTCAGATTGAGCAATTGCATTTGCTCGAAACACTTATTTTCCGGGTGCAGAATTGCCTGGTGATATATTCCATGAAAATTGCATTTTTAAAAATGCTGTGTAAATAAGTTCCCAGGGATAGCAAGGACCAAAATATGAACCAGCAAGCAATTAACAGATCATTTAAATTTGGATGGCTGAGTGCCCAAGAGAAGAGAACCCAAGGGATAAGTTCTTGTTCTGCTAAGATTTTCATTCCCCTAATCTTAAAAACAATGCCATAATGTTTGCACTTTGATATACACAATTTTCAAACCTTAGTCAGTTTTTGTTTAAAAATAACACTCTTGCTTAACACTCAGCATTATAAGGTATGGATCAAGGGTAAAGTGGAGCAATCCTGGGAAAGGAGTAGCGGCCTCTCCTATACCTTTTTGTAGTTGCTATCAAAAAGGGAGCCTTCGGGTCACCCTTGACTATGGTTGCCAACTTTACTTAACTTATAATTGTCAAAAGCATTTCTATTTCAAGCTATTCAGTTTAGTCAAACAGTTCTAATTCAAATAATCTAGTTTAGCATGCCAGAACAGTTCCATTTCGAGCAATTTAATTTAGCATAAGTACACAGTTTAGTTCTATTTGACCCTATTAAGATCTACCACTCCATGCCAAAAAGAGAAGAAGCAAAAGGTACCCCGCAAAAACAATCACGGACGCCGACTACGCTGATGACTTGGCGTTACTAGCGAATACGCCTAATCAAGCAGAGACACTACTGCATAGTCTGGAACGAGCCGCAGCTGGCGTTGGCCTCTATGTCAATGCAAACAAAACCGAATATATGTGTTACAACCAAACGGGCAACATTGCCACACTAGACGGAGCCTCTCTGAAACTAGTCAACAAATTCACCTACCTAGGAAGCAGCGTCTCATCAACCGAGAAAGACATCGACACACGACTGACGAAGGCATGGACAGCTATCGATAGGCTCTCGATCATATGGAAGTCGGACCTAACTGATAAAATGAAACGCAGTTTCTTCCAGGCAGCGGTTGTGTCGATACTGCTATATGGATGCACCACATGGACGCTTACGAAGCGGCTGGAAAGGAGGCTGGACGGAAATTATACAAGAATGTTGAGAGCAGTATTAAACAAGTCCTGGCGACAACACCCCACGAGACTCCAACTATACGGACACTTGCCCCCCATCACAAAAACTATACAAGTCCGACGAACCAGACACGCAGGACACTGCTGGAGAAGCAAGGACGAGCTCATAAGCGATGTACTCCTGTGGACCCCCACACATGGATGTGCAAGAGTGGGACGACCAGCACGAACCTACATACAGCAGCTGTGTGAGGACACGGGATGTAACCCAGAAGACCTGCCGGAGGCGATGAATGATAGGGAGAAATGGCGAGAGACGGTCAGGGATATCCGCGCCGGCGGCGCGACATGATGATGATGATGACTCCATGCCAAAGTAGACCTGGGAGCGATGGCATTGAAGGGGTACTCCACATTCCCCAAAGCTCTAGCATTACTGGAGCCTCACCATCAGATTGTTTAGTGTCATATGCAGGACACTTATTGGGGATGTCTTACCCCTCAACAGAGATGCAGTCGGTGTATTCTACATCCCAGCCGGCTGGGAAATTAATTCTTAGATGAAACACTTTCAATCATTATTGGCAATAATTTTAACTAGATTAATTTTATTTAAATAATTATTAACAATAATTTTATCATTTATCTTCCTAGTTTTAGTTTCATTTTATTGCAACTCATTGAGTTTATCAACTCAGTTTTTCTTAATTTTCTTTGGTTGCTTCAATTTTTTTTTCCTTTTTAGAATGAAAGAGACATGCAATTTTATTTGTTCCCCAAGTTACACAGCTGATTCTTTCTTCACTGCTAATGGCATATCAACTTTTATGGGTTACTTAATACCAAAGTCATTCTTATAGAAGTATATTAGTGGTATGATTTAACCCATAGGTGAGGGGATAAGGGAGTTCCTGCCTTTTCAAGGGTATTAGTCCAAAAGTGAATGTAATAGCTCAACTATAGTTAGAACTTGCTCATATTGCAATCCAGCTTGTTAGTCAAAATATATATTTTGGTTTCTTCTGTTGTTTAATGACATATCAACCTTTGTGGGTTAGTCAAAGCCAAAGCTATCCTTTTTGAGAAAGACATAGAAGGAAATGAGAGAGAGGGGGGGGAATAGAAGAAAAGAGAGAGAATTAGAAAGAAAGAAGAGAGAAATAGAAAGAAAGAAAGAAGAGAGAAACAGAATAGAAAAAGAGAGAGAGGAAGAAATAAAAGGGAAGAGGGAGAAATAGAAGAGAAGATGAGAGAGAAATAGAAAAGAAGAACAGAGAGAAATAGAGAGAGAGAGAGAGAGAG